>MJUU01042119.1:19339-83405 GCA_002080025.1 Modiolus philippinarum | reverse complement strand
ACTAAACAATCCTCGCTTTGGTGATTTTCTTCATCTTATCTATCCAAAAGAGCTAGAAATTAAGGATACTACAGATACTTCCACATCAGCCTCGTTCCTTGACCTTCATCTTGAAATTGACAAAAGAGGTACACTACAAACTAGGCTATATGACAAACGTGATGACTTCACTTTTCCAATAGTCAACTTTCCCTTTCTTTGTAGCAACATTCCAAAAGCACCAGCATACGGAGTTTACATCTCCCAACTCATTCGCTACTCAAGGGCCTGTGGTCGATACAGTGACTACCTTGATAGAGCTCGGTTGCTTACAAATAGGCTACTTAAGCAAGGGTATGTTGCCCATAACTTGAGGTCATCACTACAGAAGTTTTACGGTCGACATCACGATCTTGTGGACCGCTATGAGATATCTGTTTCCCAGATGACAACAGATCTTTCTCTTTGCCAGTAAAGTTTGTTTTTCCTCTACCGGATTTGACTTTACTACCGGAGTTGACATGTTCAACACGGCGGGTGTCTTATAAGAAGCAGGAGATGCTTACTCTACCGGTGCACCTGATCTCACCCATGGTTTTTATTGGGTCCGTGTTGTTCATTTTTGTATATGTGCGTGTCTTCATTTTCTTTTCTGTGTCATGCCCATGTTATGTCTTCGTTTTTTTGTTTTTCCGACGTTGCCATTGTCCTTGGATTGTTCTTTTTGGACTGACGGTTCGGTTCTCACTTACTTTTCCAAAATAAATCATATGTCTCTGATAGGTGGACACTGGAATCATGTCTCTTGTCACAGTCCCTTTATTGATCCAGGAAAAGTCATCCAACACTCGGATCATGTCTCTGTGCCGTAATACCTTTACTGTTCCAGGATGAATCGTTTAACTCTAATAGGTTGAGACAAGGGTAATGTTTCAGTGTCACAGTACCTTTATTGTTCAGGGATAAATCATCAAACTCTGATAGATTGACAATGGGATCATTGTCTCTGTGCCATAGTACCTTTGTTGTTCCAGGATAAGTGATCTAACTCTGATAGCTGGAAACTGGAATCATGTCTTTGTGTCATAGTACCTTTATTGTTCCAGGATAAAGCATATAACTCTGATAATCAGATTGACACTGGAATCATGTCTTATGTGACAGTACCTTTATTGTTCTAGGATAAATCATCTGACTCGGATAGGAAAACAATGGAGTCATTTCTCTGTGTTACAGTACCTTTAGTGGTCCAGGATAAATCATATCTCTCTAATAGGCGGACACTTGGGTCCAGTCTCTGTGTTACAGTACCTTTATTGTTCCAGGATAAATTATCTAACTCTGATAGCTGGACACACTTATCATGTCTCTGTGTCACAGTACCTTTATTGTTCCGGGATAAATCATATAACTCTGATAGATTGACACTGGAGGGATATTTTATGTCATAGTGCCTTTACTGTTCCAAGATCCATCATCGTTCACTGGGGTTCAGTGTCAATCTATCAGAGTTGTATGATTTATCCTGGAACAATAAAGGAACTGTGACACAGAAACATGATTTCAGTGTCAACCAATTAGAGATTAAAACTGGAAAAAGAAAGGTATTACGCGAAAGAGACATGATCCAAGTGTCAATCTATCAGAGTTATATGATTTATCCTGGAACTATAAAGGTACTATGGCACAGAGGCTTGATCCCCGTGTCCACCCTTGAGAGACGTATGATTTATCCTGGAAAAATGAAGGTACTGTAACACAGAGAAATGGTTCCATTGTCCTCCTATCAGAGACCGATGATTTATCCTGGAACAATGAAGACACTGTTCTTCTAGACATAAGACATAAGACATAAAACAGAAGACATGCCTTCAGTAATCTTTCAGAATTATATGATTCATCCTGGAACTATAAAGGTACTATGGCACAAAGACATGATCCCAGGGTCGATCTATGAGAGTTAGATGATTTATCCTGGAACAATAAAGGTACTGTAACACACAGAAAAGACTCCATTGTGTTCCCATCAGAGGAAGATTATTGATCCTGGAACAATAATAACAAGGTAGTGTGACACCGAGACATGACCTCTGTGTCAACCTTTCAGAGTTAAATTATTTATGTTGAAACAATATCCTGGATCAGAGTTAGATGATTATCCTGGAACAATAAAGGGACAGTGACACTGAGGCATGTCCCCTCTCTCAACCTATTAGCGTTAGACGATTTATCATGGCACAGTTAAGGCATTACGGCGTAGAGACATGATCCCAGTGTCCACCTATTAGATTTGGATGATTGTTCCTGGAACAATAAAGGTACTGTGACACATAGACATGATTCAAGTATCCACCTATCAGAGTTCGACGATTTATCCTGGAACAATAAAGGTACTATGGCAAAGAGACATGATCCCCGTGTCCATCTATCTGAGTTAGATGATTTATCCTGGAAAAATAAAGGTACCGTAACACAGAGCCTTGCCCAAATGTCCACCTTTCAGAGACATATGATTTATCCTGGAAAAATGAAGCTACTTTAACACCGAGACATGATTCAAGTGTCAATCTATCAGAGTTATATGATTTATCCTTGAAAATAAAGGTACTTTGATCCGAGTGTCAATCTATCAGAGTTAGAAAACTTATCCTGGAACTAAAAAGGTAGTATGGCACAAAGACATGATCCCAGTGTCGATCTGTCAGAGTCAGATGATTTATCCTGAAATAATAAACGTACAGTCACACAGAGCCATGATTCCAGTGTCAACCTTTTAGAGTTAGACGATTTAACCTAGGGCAAGAAACATATCACGGTACTCATACATTATTCAAGTGTCAATCTGTCAGAGTTATATGATTTATCCTGGAACTATAAAGGTACTATGGCACAGAGACATGATCCCAGTGTCGATCTATCAGTATTAGATAATTTATCCGCGAATAATAAAGGTACTTTAACACAGAGACTTGACCCAAGTGTCCACCTATCAGAGATATATGATTTATCCTAGAACAAAAAAGGCACTGTGTCATAAGAAATGACTTCCGTGTCCACCAATCAGAGGTAGATAATTTTTCCTGCAACAATAAATGTGCGGTGACGCTGAGACTCGACCCATAAGACAATCTTTCAGAGTAAGCCGCTTTGTCCTGGTACAATAGTGGTACTATGGCGCAGAGACAGGATCCCCGTGTCCATCTATCAGAGTTAAGTGATTTATCCTGGAACAATAAAGGTATAGTGACAGAAAGACCTGATTCCAGTGTAAACCTATCAGAGTTAGATCATTTATTCTGGAACAATAAAGAAACTGGGACAAAGAAACATGACCTTAGTTTCTATCTATCAAAGTTCTATGATTAATCCTGGAACAAAAAGGTGCTATAAAACAGAGACATGACTCCAGTTTCAATCTATCATTGACAGATAATTGATCCTGGAACAATAAAGGTACTGTGATACAGAGACTTGACCTTGGTATTCACCTATCAAAGACATATGATTTATCCTTGACCAATAAAGGTTCTGTAAGACAGAGGAATTACTCCATTGTCCTGCTATCAGAGACTGATGATCTAATTAGGGCACGCACTGTGACATAAGACATGACTCCAGTGTCCACCTATCAGAGAAAGTTGATGAATTATCCTGGAACAATAAAGGTCCCATGACACAGAGACATGATTCCAGTTTCATTATCCTGGAACAATAAAGGTACTGTGAAACAGAGACATGATTCAAGTTTCTACCTATCAGACTTCGACGATTTATCTTGGAACAATAAAGGTACTATGGCAGAGATACCTGATCCCCGTGTCCATCTATCAGAGTTATATGATTTAACCTGGAACAAAAATGGTACCGTAACACAGAGACTTTACCAAAGTGTCCGCCTATCAGAGACATGATTTATCTTGGACCAATAAAGGTACTGTAACACAGAGAACTGACTCCATTGTACTCCTATCAGAGACCTCTGTTTTGTCCTGGAACAATAAAGGCACTGTGACATGAGATATGCCTCCAGTGTCAATCTATCAGAGTTATATGATTTCTCCTGGAACAATAAAAGTAATGTGACACAGGAACATGATTCCAGTGTCAACCAATCAAAGATAGATGATTTATCCTGTAACAATAAAGGTACTGTAACACAGAGACTTGACCCTAAGTATCAGCCTATCAGAGACATGTGATTTATTCTGGACCAATAAAGGTACCTTAACACAGAGAAATGACTCCATTGTTCTCCTATCAGGGACCGATAATTCATCCTGGAACAATAAAGGCACTGTGACATAAGACATGCCTCTAGAGGCAATCTCTCAGAGTTGTATGATTTATCCTGGAACATAAAAGGTACTGTGACACAAAGACATGATTCCAGTGTCCAGCTATCAGTGTTAGATTATTTATCCTTGAACAATAAAGGTTCTGTAACACAGAGACTATACCCAAATGTCAGCCTATCAGAGACATATGATTTATCCTGGACCAATAAAGGTACTGTTACACAGAGATATGACTCCATTGTCCTCCTACACAAGATCGATGATTTATCCTGGAAGAATAAAGGTGTCGTAGCACAGAGACTTGCCCCTGTGCCCGCCTTTCAGAGACATATGATTTATCCTGGAAAAATGAAGGTACTTTAACACAGAGACATGATTCCAGTGTCAATCTATCAGAGTTATATGATTTATCCTTGAAAATAAAGGTACTTTGACACAGAGACATGATCCCCGTGTCCATCTATCAGAGTTAGATGATTTATCCTTGAACAATAAAGGTACTGTAACACAGAGACTGGACCCAAGTGTCAGCCTATCAGAAACATATGATTTATCCTGGACCAATAAAGGTACTGTTACACAGAGATATGACTCCATAGTCCTCCTACACAAGATCGATGATTTATCCTGGAAGAATAAAGGTACCGTAGCACAGAGACTTGCCCCTGTGCCCGCCTTTCAGAGACATATGATTTATCCTTGAAAATACAGGTACTTTGACACAGAGACATGATTCCAATGTCAACCTATTAGAGATAGACGACTTCAACTGGAACAAGAAAGGTATTACGCTACAGAGACATTATCAAAGTGTCAATCTATCAGAGTTATATGATTTATCCTGGTATATAAAGGTACTATGGCACAGAGAGATGATCCAAGTGTCGATTTATCAGAGTTAGATGATTTATCCTGGAATAATAAAGATACTTTAACACAGAGACTTGACCCAAGTGTCCACCTAGCATAGATATATGATTTTATCCTGGCACAAAAAGGCACTGTGACATAAGAAATGACTTCCGTGTCCACCAATCAGAGTTAGATGATTTATCGTGCAACAATAAATGTGCTGTGACACTGAGACACGACCCATGTGACAATTTATTAGAGTAAGACAGTTTATCCTGGTACTATAGAGGGACTATAGCACAGAGACTTGATCTCAGTGTCCACCTATCAGAATTAGACGAATTATCCTGGAACAATAAAGGTACTGTGGAAAAAGACATGATCCTAGGTACTGTAACACAGAGAAATGACTCCATTGTCCTCCTATCTGAGACATATGATTTATCCTTGACCAATAAAGCCACTGTAATACTGAGAAATTACTTCATTGTCCTCCTATCAGAAATATATGATTTATCCTGGAACAATAAAGGGACTGTGACATAAGACATGCCTCCAGTGTCAATCTATCAGAGTTATATGATATATCCTGGAAAAATAAAGGTACTGTTACACAGATATATAATTCCGGTCTTCAGCTATCAGAGGTAGACGATTTATCTAGGAACAACAAAGGTACTATGGCGCATAGACATGATCCCAGAGTCAATCTATCAGAGTTATATGATTTATCCTGGAACAATAAAGGTACTGTGACACAGAGACATAATTCCAGTGTCCACCAATAATAGCAAGACGATTTATCCTGGAACAATAAAGGTAGTATGGCAGAGAGACATGATACCCGTGTCCATCTATCAGAATTAGATGATTTATCCTGGAAAAATAAAGGTATTGTAACACAGAGACTTCACACAAGTCTCCACCTTTCATAGACATATGATTTATCCTGGAACAAAAAAGGCATTGTGACATAAGAAATGACTTCAGTGTTCACCAATCAGAGGTAGATGATTTATCCTCCAACAATAGATGTGCTGTGACACTGAGACACGACCCATGTGAGAATCTATCAGAGTAAGCCGCTTTATCCTGGTACAACAGAGGTACTATAGCAGAGAGACATGATCTCAGAGTCCATATATCAGAGTTAGACGAATTATCAAGGAACAATAAAGGTACTGTGGCAAAAAGACATGATCCCAATGTCTATCTGTCAGAGTTAGATGATTTATTTTGGACTAATAAAGGTACTGTAACACAAAGAAATGAGACAAATGATTTATCCTGGACAAATAAAAGCACTACAATGCAGAGAAATCACTCCATTGTTCTCCTATCAAAGACATATGATTTATCCTGGAACAATAAAGGCATTGCAACATAAGACATGCCTCCAGTGTCAATCTATCGGAGCTATATCATTTATCCTGCAACAATAAAGGTAATGTGACACAAGGACATGATTCCAGTGTCAGCCTATCAGAGTTACATGATTTATACTGTAAAAATGAAGGTACTGTAACACGGAGGCCTGACTCTAGTGTCGGCCTATCAGTTACATATGATTTATTCTGGACCAATAAAGGTACTGTAACACAGAGAAATGACTCCATTGTCCTCATATCAGAGACCGATGATTTATCCTGGAACAATATTAAGGAACTGTAACATATGACATGCCTCCAGAGGCAGTCTATCAGAGTTATATGATTTATCCTGGAACATTAAAGGTACTGTGAAACAGAGACATGATCCCCGTGTCCATCGATCAGAGGTAGATGATTTATCCTTGAACAATAAAGGTACTATAACACAGAGACTGGACCCAAGTGTCAGCCTATCAGAAGGACCAATAAAGGTACTGTTACACAGAGATATGACTCCATTGTCCTCCTATCCGAGATCGATGATTTATCCTGGATCAGATTAGATTGATTTATCCTAGAAGAATAAAGGTACCGTAACACAGAGACTTGCCCATGTGTCCATCTTTCAGAGACATATGATTTATCCTGGAAAATGAAGGTATTTTAACACAGACATATGATTCCAGTGTCAATCCATCAGAATTATATGATTTATTCTTGACAATAAAGGTACTGTGACACAGAGACATGATTCCAGTGTCAACCTATTAGAGATAGACGACTTCAACTGGAACAAGAAAGGTATTACGCCACAGAGACATTATCCAAGTGTCAATCTATCAGAGTTATGTGATTTTTTCTGAAACTATAAAGGTACTTTGACACAGAGACATGATCCTAGTGTCGATTTATCAGAGTTAGATGATTTATCCTGGAATAATAAAGGCACTTTAACACAGAGACTTGACAAGAGTCGCAACTTTTCATAGACATATGATTAATCCTGGAACAAAAAAGGCATTTTGACATAAGAAATGACTTCCGTGTCCACCAATCAGAGGTAAATGATTTATCCTGCAACAATAGATTGGCTGTGACACTCTGACACGACCCATGTGAGAATCTATCAGAGTAAGCCGCTTTATCCTGGTACAATAGAGGTACTATAGCACAGCGACATGATCTCAGTGTCCATCTATCAGAGTTAGACGAATTATCAAGGAACAATAAAGGTACTTTGCCAAAAAGACATGATCCCAATGTCTATCTCTCATAGTTAGATGATTTATTTTGGACTAATAAAGGTACTGTAACACAAAGAAATGAGACAAATGATTTATCCTGGACCAATAAAAGCACTGCAATGCAGAGAAATTACTCCATTGTCCTCCTATCAGAGACATATTATTTATCCTGGAACAATAAAGGCATTCCGACATAAGACATGCCTCCACTGTCAATCTATCATAGTAATATGATTTATCCTGGAACAATAAAGGTATTGTTACACAGAGATATGATTCCAGTGTCCAGCTATCAGAGTTAGTTAATTTATCCTGGAACAGTAAAGGCATTTCGCAGAGACATGAATCCAGTGTCCATCTATCAGAGTTGGATGATTTATCCTGGAACAATAAAGGTACTGTAACACAAAGAAATGAATCCATTGCCCTCCTGTCAGAGACTTCTGGTTTATCCTGGAACAATAAAGGCACTGTGACATAAGATATGCCTCCAGTATCAATCCATCAGAGTTATATAATTTATCCTGCAACAATAAAGGTAATGTGACACAGAGACTTATCCATGTGTCCACCTTTCAGAGACATATGATTTATCCTGGAAAAATGAAGGTACTTTAACACAGAGACATGATTCCAGTGTCAATCTATCAGAGTTATATGATTTATCCTTGAAAATAAAGGTACTTTGACACAGAGACCTGATTCCAGTGTCAACCTATTAGAGATAGACGACTTCAACTGGAACAAGAAAGGTATTACGCCACAGAGACATTATCCAAGTGTCAATCTATCAGAGTTGTATGATTTATCCTGGAACTATAAAGGTACTATGACACAGAGACATGATCCCAGTGTCGATCAATCAGAGTCAGATGATTTATCCTGGAAAAATAAAGGTACTTTAACACAGAGACTTGACCCAAGTGTCCACCTAGCAGAGACATATGATTTTATCCTGGAACAAAAAGGCACTGTAACATAAGAAATGACTTCCGTGTCTACCAATCAGGGGTAGATGAGATTTATCGTGCAGCGATAAATATGCTGTGAGACTGAAACACGACCCATGTGACAATTTATTAGAGTAAGACGCTTTATCATGGTACTATAGAGGGACTATAGCACAGAGACTTGATCTCAGTGTCCACCTATCAGAGTTAGACGAATTATCCTGGAACTATAAAGGTACTGTGGTACTGTAACACAGAGAAATGACTCCATTGTCCTCCTATCTGAGACATATGATTTATCCTGGACCAATAAGGGCACTGTAATACTGAGAAAATACTTCATTGTCCTCCTATCAGAGATATATGATTTATCCTTGAGAAATAAAGGCACTGTGACATAAGACATGCCTCCAGTCTCAATCTATCAGAGTTATATGATTTATCCTGGAAAAATAAAGGTGCTGTTACACAGAGATATAATTCCGGTGTTCAGCTATCAGAGGTAGACGATTTATCTAGGAACAACAAAGGTACTATGGCACATAGACATGATCCCAGAGTCAATCTATCAGAGTTAGATGTTTTATCCTGGAACAATAAAGGGACAGTGACACTGAGGCATGTCCCCTGTCTCAACCTATTAGAGTTAGACGATTTATACTGGTACAGTAAAGGCATTACGGCGTAGAGACATGATCCCAGTGTCGATTTATCAGATTTGGATGATTTTTCCTGGAACAATAAAGGTACTGTGACACATAGTCATGATTCAAGTGTCCATCTATGAGAGTTCAACGATTTATCCTGGAGTAATAAAGGTACTATGGCAAAGAGACATGATCCCCGTGTCCATCTATCAGAGTTAGATGATTTATCCTGGAAGAATAAAGGTACCGTAGCACAGAGACTTGCCCAAGTGTCCACCTTTCAGAGACATATGATTTATCCTGAAAAAATAAGGTACTGTAACACAGAGAAATGGTTCCATTGTCCTCCTATCAGAGACCGGTGATTTTATCCTGGAACAATAAAGACACTGTAACATAAGACATGTCTTCAGTAATCTATCAGAAGTATATGATTTATCCCGGAACTAAAAGGGTATTTTAGCACAAAGACATGATCCCAGTGTCGATCTATCAGAGTTATATGATTTATCTTGGAACAATAAAGGTACTGTAACACACAGAAATGACTCCATAGTCCTCCCATCAGAGGAAGATTATTGATCCTGGAACAATAAAAGGTATTTTGACACCGAGACATAACCCCTGTGTCAACCTATCAGAGTTTAATTATGTTGGAACTATAAAGGTACTGTGACACAGAGACCTGATTCCGGTGTCCACGTATCAGAGTTAGGCGATTTATTCTGGAACAATAAAGGTACTATGGTAGAGACATGATTCCAGTGTCCATCTATCAGAGATATATTATTTATCCCGGAACCAAAAAGGTGCTATGACACAGAGAAATGACTCCATTGTCAATATATTATAGAAAGATGATTTATCCTGGAACAATAAAGGTACTGTGACACAGAACCATGATTCCGGTGTCAACCTTTTAGAGTTAGACGGGTATTACGGCACTGATACATTATTCAAGTGTCAATCTATCAGAGTTATATGATTTATCTTGGAACTATAAAGGTACAATGGCACATAGACATGACCTCAGTGTCGATCTATCTGAGTTAGATAATTTATCCTGGAATAATAAAGATACTTTAACACAGAGACTTGACCCAAGTGTCCACCATCAGAGACAGATGATTTATCCTGGAACAAAAAAGGCACTGTGTCATGAGAAATGACTTCCGTGTCCACCAGTCAGAGGTAGATAATTTATCCTGCAACAATAAATGTGCGGTGACGCTGAGACACGACCCATGAGACAATCTATCAGAGTAAGCCGCTTTATCCTGGTACAATAGTAATACTATGGCACAGAGACATGATCCCCGTGTCCATCTATCAGAGTTAAATGATTTATCCTGGAACAATAAAGGTATAGTGACAGAAAGACCTGATTCCAGTGTAAACCTATCAGAGTGAGATGATTTATTCTGGAACAATAAAGAAACTGGGACAAAGAAACATGATCTTAGTTTCTATCTGTCAAAGTTAGATGATTAAATCTGGAACAAAAAGGTGCTATAAAACAGAGACATGACTCCAGTGTCAATCTATCATTGACAGATAATTGATCCAGAACAATAAAGGTACAACTATACAAAGACTTGACCCAGGTATTTACCTATCAGAGACATATGATTTATCCTTGACCAATAAAGGTACTTTAAAACAGAGAAATTACTTCATTGTCCTACTATCAGAGACTGATGATTTAATTAGGGCACTGTGACATAAGACATGCCTCCAGTGTCCACCTATCAGAGTAATTTTATGAATTATCCTGGAACAATAAAGGTACTGTGACACAGACACATGATTCCAGTTTCTACCTATCAGAGTTTGACGATTTATCCTAGAACAATAAAAGTACTTAGACAGAGAGACATGACCCCCATGTCCATCTATCAGAGTTAGATGATTTATCCCGAAACAATAAAGGTACCGTAACACAGAGACTTGACCCAAGTGTCCGTCTATCAGAGACATATGATTTATCCTGGACCAATAAAGGTACTGTTACACAGAGAAATGACCCCATCGTACTCCTATCAGAGACATCTGATCTATCCTGGAACAATAAAGGCCCTGTGACATAAGATATGCCTCCATGGTCAATCTATCAGAGTTATATGATTTATCCAACAACAATAAAGGTAATGTGACACAGGGAAATGATTCGAGTGTCAACCAATCAGAGTTAGATGATTTATCCTGTAAAAATAAAGGTACTGTAACACAGATATTTGATTATAAGTATCCGCCTATAAGAGACATATGATTTATTCTGGACCAATAAAGGTACTGTAACACAGAGAAATGACTCCATTGTCCTCCTATCAGAGACCTATCATTTATCATGGAATAAAAAAGGCACTGTGACATAAGACATGCCACTAGAGGCAATCTATAAGAGTTATATGATTTATCCTGGAGCATAAAAGGTATTGTGACACAAAGACATAATTCCAGTGTCCAACTACAAGAGTAAGACGATTTATCCTGGAAGAATAAAGGAAGTATGACAGAGAGACATGATACCCGTTTTATCCTGGACAAATAAAGGTATTGTAACACAGAGACTTGACACAAGTCTCCACCTTTCATGGATATATGATTTATCCTGGAACAAAAAAGGCATTGTGACATAAAAAATGACTTCCGTGTCCACCAATCACAGGTAGATGATTTATCCTGGAACAATAAGGGTACTGTAACACAGAGACTTTACCCAAGTGTCCACCTATTAGAGACATATGATTTATCCTGGACCAATAAAGGTACTGTAACACAGAGAAATTTCTCCATTGTCCTCCTATCAGAGACCGATGATTTATCCTGGAACAATAAAGGCACTGTGACATAAGACATGCCTCCAGTGTCAACATATCAGAGTTATATGATTTATCATGGAACAATAAAGGCACTGTGACACAAAGACATAATTCCAGTGTCCACCTATAAGAGTTAGACGAAATATTCTGGAACAATAAAGGTAGTATGGTAGAAAGACATGATCCCCGTGTCCATCTATCAGAGTTAGATGATTTATCCTGGAAAAATATTGGTATTGTAACACAAAGACTTGACACAAGTCAACACCTTTCATGGACATATGACTTATCCTGGAACAAAAAAGACATTTATTGCATAAGAAATCACTTCCGTGTCCATCAATCAGAGGTAGATGATTTATCCTGCAACAATAAATGTGCTCTGACACTGAGATACGACCCATGTGACAATCTATCAGAGTAAACCGCTTTATCCTGGTATAATAGAGGTAGTATAGCACAGAGACATGATTTAAGTCAATCTATCAGACGTAGACGAATTATCAAGGAACAATAAAGGTACTGTGGCAAAAAGACATGATCCCAGTGTCTATCTGTCAGAGTTAGATGATTTATTCTGGACTAATAAAGGTACTGTAACACAGAGAAATGAGACATATGATTTATCCTGGACCAATAAAGCACTGCAATACAGAGAAATTACTCCATTGTCCTCCTATCAGAGACATATGATTTATCCTGGCAAAATAAAGGCATTGCGACATAAGACATGCCTCCAGTGTCAATCTATCAGAGTTATATGATTCATCCGAAAACAATAAAGGTACTGTTTCACAGAGATATGATTCCAGTGTCCACCTATCAGAGTTAGACAATTTATCCTGGAACAGTAAAGGTATTACGGCGCAGAGACATGAACCCAGTGTCCATCTATCAGAATTGGATGATTTATCCTTGAACAATAAAGGTACTGTGACACAGAGACATGATTCCAGTGTCAATCTATCAGAGTTAGATGATTTATCCTGAACAATAAAGGTACTGTAACAAATAGACTATACCCAAGTGTCCGCCTATCAGAGACATTCACTAGCAACTATGTTTTGATCTTCTTTGGCCATTTTGATCTTGACAGGCTTTACACAAATTTCGTAAGACAGTGTAAGATTTTAAGTTGGTTTTCAAGATAATTAGTTTCAAGAACGATGCAGATGTGTTAAGATTGTTTAAGATTAAACAAGATCCACTTGTTATATGCGTTCAGGAACAATCAAGACAAATTAAGTTAAGATAAAAAAAACATCCCGATTTGATCTTGTTTGATCTGGACAAAATTAAGACTTCTTGATTGCCCTTGAATGCAATCATCTTGTTTGATCTCGATAAACTGAACAGATCTTCATCATCCTTGAAAGCAATTATCTTGAAAAACGACTGAATTTCTTAAATAGTCTTAACAAAATTATGTTAAGCTTGTAAAGATCATGCTAAGATCAAAATGGCCAAACAAGATCATAACATATCTGCAAGTGATATGATTTATCCTGGACCAATAAAGGCATTGAAATAGAACGAAATTACTCCATTGTCCTCCTATCAGAGACATATGATTTATCCTGGAACAATAAAGGCATTGCGACATAAGACATGCCTCCAGTGTCAATTTAACAGAGTTACATGATTTATCCTGGAACAGTAAAGGTTTTACGGCGCAGAGACATGATCCCGGTGTCCATCTATCAGAATTGGATGATTTTTTTCTGGAACAATAAAGGTACTGTGACACAGAGACATGATTCCAGTGTCTACCTATAAGAATAAAACGATTTATCCTGGAACAATAAAGGTACTATGGCACAGAGACCTGATCCCCGTGTACATCTATCAGAGTTAGATGATTTATCCTGGACCAATAAAGGTTCTGTAACACAGAGAAATGACTCAGTTGTCCTCCTATCAGAGCCCGATCATTTATCCTGGAACAATAAAGACACTGTGACATAAGACATGTCTTTAGTGTCAATCTATCAGAGTTATATGATTTATCCTGGAACAATAAAGGTACTGTGACACAGAGACTTAATTCCAGTGTCCACCTCTAAAAGTAAGACGATTTATCCTGGAACAATAAAGGTAGTATGCCAGAGAGACATGATCCCCGTGTCCATCTATCAGAGTTAGATGATTAATCCTGGTACAGTAGAGGTACTATAGCACAGAGATATGATCTCAGTGTCCATCTATCAGAGTTTTGATGAATTATCCTGGAATAATAAAGATACTGTGGCAAATGACATGATCCCAGTGTATATCTGTCAGAGTTAGATGATTTATTCTGGACTAATAAAGGTTCTGTAACACAGAGAAATGACTGACTTCTCCTCCTATTCGAGACATATGATTTATCCTGGACCAATAAAGGTAGTATGGCAGAGAGGCATGATCCCCGTGTCCATCTATCAGAATTAGATGATTTATCCTGGAAAAATAAAGGTATTGTAACACAGAGACTTGACACAAGTCTCCTCCTTTCATAGACATATGATTTATCCTGGTACAAAAAAGGCACTGTGACATAAGAAATGACTTCCGTGTCTACTTTTCAGAGGTAGATGATTTATCCTGCAACAATATAGACAATACCCATGTGACAATCTATCAGAGTAAACCGCTTCATCCTTATACAATAGAGGTACTATAGCTCAGAGACATGATCTCAGTGTCCATCTATCAGAGTTAGACGAATAATCAAGGAACAATAAAGGTACTGTGGCAAAAAGACATGATCTCAGCGTCTATCTGTCAGAGTTAAATGAATTATTTTGGACTAATAAAGGTACTGTAACACAGAGAAATGAGACATATGATTTATCCTGGACAAATAAAAGCAATGCAATACAGAGAAATTACTCCATTGTCCTCCTATCAAAGACATATGATTTATGCCGGAACAATAAAGGCATTGCGACATAAGACATGCCTCCAGTGTCAATCTATCAGAAATATATGATTTATCCTAAAACAATAAAGGTACTGTTACACAGAGATATGTTTCCAGTGTCCAGCTATCAGAGTTAGACAACTTATCCTGGATCAGTAAAGGTATTACGGCGCAGAGACATGAACTTAGTGTCCATCTATCAGAGTTGGATGATTTATCCTAGAACAATAAAGGTACTGTGGCACAGAGACATGATTACAGTGTCCAGCTATTAGTTATATGATTTAACCTTGAACAATATAGGTACTGTAAGACAGAGACTTTACAAAAGTGTCCGCCTATCAGAGACATATGATTTATCCTAGACCAATAAAGGCACTGCAATACAGAGAAATCACTCCAGTATCCCCCTATCAGAGACATATGATTTATCCTGGAACAATAAAGGCATTGCGACATAAGACATGCCTCCAGTGTCAATTTATCAGAGTTTCACGATTTATCCTGGAACCGTAAAGGAGACATGATCTCAGTGTCCATCTATCAGAATTAGATGATTTATCCTGGAAAAATAAAGGTATTGTAACAGTGAGACTTGACTCAAGTCTCCACCTTTCATAGACATATGATTTATCCTGGTAAAAAAAGGCATTGTGACATAAGAAATGACTTCCGTGTCTACTTATCAGAGGTAGATGATTTATCCTGCAACAAAAAATGTGCTGTGACACTGAAACACGACCCATGTGACAATCTATCGAAGTAAGCCGCTTTATCCTGGTACAATAGAGGTACTGTAGCAAAGAGACATGATCTCAGTGTCCATCTAACAGAGTTAGACGAATTATCCTGGAATAATAAAGGTACTGTGGCAAATGAAATGTTCCCAGTGTCTATCTGTCAGAGTAAGATTATTTATTCTGGACTACTAAAGGTACTGTAGCACAGAGAAATGACTCACTTGTCCTCCTATTCGAGACATATGATTTATCCTGGACAAATAAAGGCACTGTAATGCAGAGAAATAACTCCATTGTCCTCCTATCAGAGACATATGATTTCTCCTGGAACAATAGAGGCAGTGCAACATAAGACATGCCTCCAGTGTCAATCTATCCGAGTTATATGATTTATCCTGGAACAATAAAGGTACTTTGACACAGAGACATGATTCCAGTGTCAATCTATCAGAGTTATATGATTTATCCTGGAAAAATAAAGGTATTGTAGCACAGAGACTTGACACAAGTCTCCATCTTTCATAGACATATGATTTATCCTGGTACAAAAAAATCACTGTGACATAAGAAATGACTTCCGTGTCCACCAATCAGAGGTAGATGATTTATCCTGCAACAATAAATGTCTTGTGACACTGAGACACGACCCATGTGACAATCTATCAGAGTAAGCCGCTTTATCCTAGTACAATAGAGGTACTATAGCACAGATACATGATCTCAGTGTCCATCTAACAGAGTTAGACGAATTATCCTGGAACAATAAAGGTACTGTGGCAAATGACATGATCCCAGTGTCTATCTGTTAGAGTAAGATGATTTATTCTGGACTAATAAAGGTACTGTAACACAGAGAAATGACTCACTTGTCCTCCTATTCCAGACATATGATTTATCCTGGACCAATATAGGCACTGAAATACAGAGAAATTACTTCATTGTCCTCCTATCAGAGACATATGATTTATCCTGGAACAAATGGCAGTGCAACATAAGACATGCCTCCAGTGTCAATCTATGAGAGTTATATGATTTATCCTGCGATATGATTCCAGTGTCCAGCTATCAGAGTTAGATCATTTATTCTTGAACAATAAAGGTACTCTAACACAGAGACTGGACCCAAGTGTCCGCCTATCAGAGACATATGATTTATCCTGGACAAATAAAGGTACTGTAACAGAGAGATATGTCTCTATTGTCCTCCTCTCAGAGACCAATGATCTATCCTGGAACAATAAAGGCACTGTGACATAAGACATGCTTCCAGTGTCAATCTATCCGAGTTATATGATTCATCCTGGAACAATAAAGGAACTGTGACACAGACACATGATTTCAATGTCAATCTATCAGAATTAAATGATTGATCCTGGAACAATAAAGGTACTGTGACAAAGAGACATGATTCCAGTGTCAACCTATAAGAGTTAGACGATTTAAACTGGAACAAGATAGGTATTACGGAACAGAGACATGACCCAAGTGTCAATCTATCAGGGTTATATTATTTATTCTGGAACTATAAAGGTACTATGGCAGAGAGACATGATCACAGTGCCTTTATTGTTCCAGGATAAATCATCTAACTCTGATAGCTGGACACTGGATTCATGTCTCTGTGTCACAGTACCTTTATTGTTCCGGGATAAATCATATAACTCTGACAGATTGAAACTGGAGGCATGTCTAATGTCACAGTGCCTTTATTGTTCCAGGATAAATCATAGGTCTCTAATAGGAGGACAATGGAGTCATTTCTCTGTGTTACAGTACCTTTATTTGTCCAGGATAAATCATATGTTTATGATAGGCGGACACTTGGGTCCAGTATCTGTGTTACAGTACCTTTATTTTTCCAGGTTTAATCATCTAATTCTGATAGCTGGACACTGGAATCATGTCTCTGTCACAGTTCCTTTATATTTCCAGGATAAATCATATAACTCTGATAGATTGACACTGAAGTGATGTCTCATGTGACAGTGTCTTTATTGTTCCAGGATAAATCGTCGGTCTCTGATAGGGGGACAATGGAACCATTTCTCTGTGTTACAATACCTATATTTTTGCAGGATAAATCATATGTCTCTGAAAGGTGGACACTTGGGCCAAGTGTCTGTATTACAATGCCTTTATTTTTCCAGGATAAATCATCTGACTCTGATAGATGGACACGGGGGTCATGTCTCTCTGCCATATTACCTTTATTATGCCAGGATAAATCGTCTTACTTTTATAGGTGGACACTGGAATCATGTCTCTGTGTCATAGTTTTTTTATAGTTCCAGGATAAATCATATAACTCTGATAGATTGACACTGAATGAATGTCTTATGTCAAAGTGTCTTTATTGTTCCAGGATAAATCAACGGTCTCTGATAGAGGAAAATGGAACAATTCCTTGTGTTACATGACCTTTATTTGTCCAGGATAAATCATGTGTCTCTGAAAAGTGGACACTTGGGTCAAGCCCCTGTGTTAAAGAAGCTTTATTTTTCCAGGATAAATCATCTAACTCTGATATATTGACACTGAACGCAGATCTTATGTCACAGTGAACTTTTTGTTCCAGGATAAATCATATGTCTCTGATAGATGGACACTTGGGTGAAGTATCGGTGTTTAAGTACCTTTATTTTTCCAGGATAAATCATCTAATTCTGATAGATCGACACTGGGATCGTCTCTCTGTGCCGTAGTACCTTTATAGTTCAAGGATAAATCATATTACTCTGATACATTGACACTTGGATCATGTCTCTGTCCCGTAATGCCTTTCTTGTTCCAGGTTAAATCGTCTAACTCTAATAGGTTGACACTGGAATCAAGTCTCTGTGTCACAGTACCTTTATTGTTCCAGGATAAATTATGTAACTCTGATAGATTGACACTGGGGGCATGTCTTATATCACAGTGCCTTTATTTTTCCATGATAAATCATTGGTCTCTGATAGGAGGACAAGGGAGTCATTTCTTTGTGTTACAGTACCTTTATGTGTCCCTTCAAAGGAAGTTCTCCAAAAGGCCAAGAAAGCATGTGTCAACTACAATAACCATTTGAAATAAAAATCAAGGCAAATTCGGCAGCAATCATACTATCAGGGCAAAGTTTCGGAAGTAGTTTTGTAAAATGATCTGCAATAGAAAAAGGCAAGTTGTGCTCTGCAACAAAATTGCTGAAAAGAGTCTCTGACAATATGACATCCGAGTTTCTTTTTCTTTCCACAAACGTTCCAATGTTAGCTGACTTAGATGCAGCGGCCAATGCATCACTGTGAGTGGTTCTTTTTGCATGCCTCTTCACATCATACAACCCCCTACTTGCAATAGAAATGTTGGACTTGCAAACTTTGCAATATGCTGCCTCGTCCGAAACATCGCTTTTCTGTAGCCACGGATATTGAGTTTCCCAAAACGATTGATATTTGCAGTTCTATTTCTTTCTTTTTGTTGGAGTAGACACACAGGGCCCAGACAAAGACCTCTTTCTACCACGATCGTCCATATCTCAAATGAAATTCAAAATAAATAGTAAAATCAACTCACCAACTGATTGGATAATCCTTTCGGCGATGTTTTGTTTACTTCCGTTTCAATGCGATAAGCGCCATTTAGCGTTGAAAAATCTTTCCGAAAACTTCTGGAGTTATCTCTCTTTGGCCGATTTACGTTGGCGGGTCATTTAGCGGGTGGTGAGCGAGATGGGGGAGATAATGATGACCCGCGGCGGGAGATCATCTGTGGGGGGAGAAGGGTCAAAATGTCGGGAGGCTCCCACCAAAAGCGGGAGGGTTGGCAACTATGCACTTGGGTCCAGTCTCTGTGTTACAGTACCTTTATTGTACCAGGAAAAATCATGTAACTCTGATAGCTGGACATGGAGATCATGTTTCTGTGCCATAGTACATTTATTGTCCCAGGATAAATCGTGTTACCCTTATAGGTGGACACTGAAATCATGTCTCTGTTTCGGAATTCCTGTACACTTCCAGGATAAATCATATAACTCTAATAGATTGACACTGAATCCATGTCTTATGTTACAGTGTCTTTATTGTTCCAGGATAAATCATCGGTCTCTGATAGGGGGACAATGGAACCATTTCTCTGTGTTACAGTACTTTTATTTTTCCAGGAAAAATCATATATCTCTGAAAGGTGGACACTTGGGTCAAGTCTCTGTGTTACAGTACCTTTATTTTTCCAGGATAAATCATATAACTCTGATAGATGGACATGGTGATCATGTCTCTCTGCTGTAATACCTTTACTGTTCCGGTATAAATCGTTTAACTCTAATAGGTTGAGACAGTGGTCATATCTCAGTGTCACAGTACCTTTATTGTTCAAAGATAAATCATTTAACTCTGATAGATTGACAATGGGATCATGTCTCTGTGTCACTAGTACTTTATTGTTCCGGAATAAATTATATAACTCTGATAGATTGACACTGGAAGCATGTCTTATGTCACAGTGCCTTTATTGTTCCGGGATAAATCATTGGTCTCTCTTAGGAGGACACTGGAGGCATTTCTCCGTTACAGTACCTTTATTGGTCCAAGATCAATCATTTGTTTCTAATGCACGGACACTTGGGTTCAGTCTCTCTGTTACATTATCTTTACTGTTCCAGGATAAATCATCTAACTCTGATAGATGGACACTGGGGTCATGTCTCTGCACCGTAATACCTTTACTGTTCCAGGATATATCGTCTAACTCTAATTGGTTAAAACAGAGGTCATGTCTCAGTGTCACAGTACCTTTATTGTTCCAGGATAAATCATCTAACTCTGATAGATTGACACTGGAATCATATATCTGTGTAACAGTACCTTTATTGTTCCAGGATAAATCATATTACACTGACAGATTGACACTGGAGGCATGACTTATGTAACAGTGCATTTATTGTTCCAGGATAAATCATATGTCTCTAGTCGGACGACAATGGAGTAATTTCGCTGTATCAAAGTACCTTTATTGGTACAGGATAAATCATATGTCTCTACTAGGAGGACAATGGAGTAATTTCGCTGTATCACATTGCCTTTATTGGTACAGGATAAATCATATGCCTCAGATAGGGGGACACTTGGGACCAGCCTCTGTGTTACAGTACCTTTATCATTCCAGGATAAATCATCTAACTCTGATAGCTGGACACTGGAATCATGTCTCTGTGTTACAGTATCTTTTTTATTAAGAGATACAGCATATAACTCTGACAGGTTGACAATGGCGGCATGTCTAATGTTACAGTGCCTTTATTGTTCCAGGATAAATCATCGGTCTCTGATAGGAGGACAATGGAACCATTTCTCTGTGTTACAATACCTTTATTTTTGTAGGATAAATCATATGTCTCTGAAAGGTGGACACTTGGGTCAAGTCTCTGTGTCACAATACCTTTATTTTTCCAGGATAAATCATATAGCTCTGATAGATGGACACGGGAGTTCTGTCTCTCTGCCATATTACCTTTTTTTTTGTTCCAGGATAAATCGTCTTACTCTTATAGGTGGACGCTGGAATCATATCTCCTTGTCACAGTTCCTTTATACTTCCAGGATAAATCATATAACTCTGATAGATTGACACTGAAGGCATGTCTTATGTCAAAGTGTCTTTATTGTTCCAGGAAAAATCATCGGTCTCTGATAGGAGGACAATGGAACCAATTTTCTGTGTTAAAGTACCTTTATTATTCCAGGATAAATCATATAACTCGGATAGATTGACACTGGAGGCATGTCTTATGTTGCACTGCCTCTATTTTTCCCGGATAAATCATATGTCTCTGATAGGAGGACAATAGAGTTATTTCTCTGCATTACAGTGCCTTTATTGGTCCAGGATAAATCATATGCCTCGAATAGTAGGACAAGTGAGTCATTTCTTTGTGTTACAGTACCTTTAGTAGTCTTATGTGACAGTGTCCTTATTGTTCCAGGATAAATCGTCGGTCTCTGATAGGAGGACAATGGAACCATTTCTCTGTGTTACAATACCTATATTTTTGCAGAATAAATCATGTCTCTGAAAGGTGGACACTTGGGCCAAGTGTCTGTGTTACAATGCCTTTATTTTTCCAGGATAAATCATCTTACTCTGATAGATGGACACGGGGTCATGTCTCTCTGCCATATTACCTTTATTGTTCCAGGATAAATCGTCTTACTTTTATAGGTGGACACTGGAATCATGTCTCTGTTACATAGTTTTTTTATATAGTTCCAGGATAAATCATATAACTCTGATAGATTGAAACTGAATGCATGTCTTATGTCAAAGTGTCTTTATTG
The DNA here is from genome assembly GCA_002080025.1 of Modiolus philippinarum. Taxonomy (NCBI): domain Eukaryota; kingdom Metazoa; phylum Mollusca; class Bivalvia; order Mytilida; family Modiolidae; genus Modiolus; species Modiolus philippinarum. The sequence continues at coordinate 61,293 of MJUU01042119.1, read as the reverse complement.
TTCCAGGATAAATCATCGGTCTCTGATAGAGTAAAATGGAACAATTTCTCTGTGTTACATGACCTTTATTTGTCCAGGATAAATCATGTTTCTCTGAAAAGTGGACACTTGGGTCAAGCCTTTGTATTAAAGTAGCTTTATTTTTCCAGGATAAATCATCTAACTCTGATATATTGACACTGAACGCAGATCTTATGTCACAGTGAACTTTTTGTTCCAGGATAAATCATATGTCTCTGATAGATGGACACTTGGGTGAAGTATCTGTGTTAAAGTACCTTTATTTTTTCAAGATAAATCATCTAACTCTGATAGATCGACACTGAGATCATCTCTCTGTGCCATAGTACCTTTATAGTTCCAGGATAAATCATATTACTCTGATACATTGACACTTGGATCATGTCTCTGTCCTGTAATGCCTTTCTTGTTCCAGGTTAAATCGTCTAACTCTAATAGGTTGACACTGGAATCAAGTCTCTGTGTCACAGTACCTTTATTGTTCCAGGATAAATCATGTTACTCTGATAGATTGACATTGGATGCATGTCTTATATCACAGAGCCTTTATTGTTCCATGATAAATCATCGGTCTCTGATAGGAGGACAAGGGAGTCATTTCTTTGTGTTACAGAACCTTTATTTGTCCAGGATACTAGTAAATCATATGTCTCTGATAGGCGGGCACTTGGGTCCAGTCTCTGTGTTACAGTACCTTTATTGTTCCAGGAAAAATCATGTAACTCTGATAGCTGGACATGGAGGTCATGTTTCTGTGCCATAGTACATGTAGTGTTCCAGGATAAATCGTGTTACCCTGATAGGTGGACACTGGAAGCATGTCTCTGTGTCGGAATTCCTGTACAGTTCCAGGATAAATCATATAACTCTGATAGATTGACACTGAATTCATGTCTTATGTTACAGTGTCTTTATTGTTCCAGGATAAATCATCAGACTCTGATAGGGGGACAATGGAACCATTTCTCTGTGTTACAGGACCTTTATTTTTCCAGGATAAATCATATATCTCTGAAAGGTGGACACTTGGGCCAAGTCTCTGTGTTATAGTACCTTTATTTTTCCAGGATAAATCATCTAACTCTTATAGATGGACATGGTGATCATGTCTCTCTGCCGTAATACCTAAACTGTTCCAATATAAATCGTCGAACTCTAATAGGTTGAGACAGGGGTCATGTCTCAGTGTCACAGTACCTTTATTGTTCAGGGATAAATCATCAAACTCTGATAGATTGACAATGGGATCATGTCTCTGTGCCAAAGTACCTTTGTTGTTTCAGGATAAATTATCTAACTCTGATAGCTGGAAACTGGAATCACGTCTTTGTGTCACAGTACCTTTATTGTTCCGGAATAAATCATCATTTGTCTCACTTTGAAAATTTAAATTTCATTCTGTTTTCTTTGTTCACCTTTTCTACTATAAACTTAGTTTTTGATAACTTTTACAATCTTGTCAAATCCTGACGTCAAACAGTCATAACATCCATAACTTATTTCTGTTTAAAGGCCAAGCCATGGTTAAGCAAATTTGCATTCAAGCTTTGCCTGTAAGCATGACATCATAGATCGGCCAGTGTGGAACCTATTTCTGCCGAATGCTCAGGCGGGGATTTATTTAATTTGTATCCAGGTTCTGCTCCTTTAAGTTTAAAGAGTTGGCTGAGCATAAATATCAAAATACTGAAGTTACTGTCAATTTATCTACTGCATATGCGCATTTCGACAACTTATGTCTCATCAGTGCAGATAAAAAACCAAAACATTTGGATTTCCATTAACCAAAACGTGTAAAATCTGATGGAGAACAAATAACCAAATGGGTCTAATTAGAAAAGCCGAAATTCAGCTAAGGACAGAGCTATGCATGAGGGAGATACTCCTTAGTTTTACAAAAAAATTTGGTAAAATCTAGATGTTGCAAATTTAAATAAAATCGGTTTTCGGGTCAGCACCGAAGTACTGACTACTGGGTTGGTGAATACCCTCGGGGAATAACAGTCCACCAGCAGAGGCATCGGCCAAGTGGTAATAAATATCAAAATACCGAAGTTATTGTTCATTTATCTTCTGCATATGCGCATTTCGACAACTTATGTCTCATCAGTACAGATAAAAAACCAAAACATTTGGATTTCCATTAACCAAAACGTGTAAAATCTGATGGAGAACAAACAACCAAATGGGTCTAAATAGAAAAGCCGAACTTCAGCTAAGGACAGAGCTATGCATGAGGGAGATACTCCTTAGTTTTAAACAAAATTTGGTAAAATTTAGATGTTGCAAATTTAAATAAAATCGAGATAAATGAGATAATCGTCATCAACAATTTTTGAATAAACACCTTGATATATTTCCATCTAAGAAAAGATTTCCATTTGACATGGCGTGTGTATATTACACAATAGATCGGTCACACTTAAACCTATCTCTGTCTTAAGTTCAAGACATAATATCGGACATATGCATACAGGCGTCGAAGAGCTGAATTAGCCCATTTGCATTTAGAGTTTTGAACTATAAGTTTGGGGTATTGGTAGAGGGTAAAAAAGATAGCCGCTATCGCCAAAAACCTAGGTAGGTTTTTTGTTAAACGGGGTTTCATTCCGCATTTACCAAAACCTAGGTACATTCCTTTTGCACAGGGTTTCATCAGACCTTGCCTATACTGATAACATGATAGATCGGCCGGTGCGAAAAACATTTCTTCTTAAGCCAGGGGGTAGCGAGTTTGCATCTAAGCTTTTGTTATGACATTTTTGGGAATCGGAACATTATAAAAGAGGTGGGCGCCATAGAATAACTCGATACATTCCTTGTCAAATGGGAATCCATAACATCCATAACTTATTTCTGTTTAAAGGCTAAGCCAGGGTTAAACAAATTTGCATATAAAAGCTTTGCCTGTAAGCATGACATTATATATCGGCCAGTGTTAAACCTATTTTTGCTGAATGACCAGGCGGGGATTTATCAAATTTGCATTCAGGTTTTGCTCCTATAAGTTCAAGGAGTTGGCAGAGCATAAATGAAATAATCGTCACCGACAGTTTTTCAACAAACACCTCGATACATTTCCTCGTGAAAAGATTTCCATTTGACATTGCGTGTGTCTATGACACAATAGATCGGCCATACTTAAACATATCTCTGTCTAAATCCCAAGACATTATATCGGACATTTGCATGCAGTCTTCTGCCCTATAACATCGAGGAATTTGCAGATTGCAACTGCAATGATGGCCATCAACAAGTATCCGAGGTACATTTCTCCTTAAACGGGGTTTTATTAGACCTTGTTTATACCCATAACATGATAAATCGGCCGGTCTAAAACTTATTTCTTTCAAAAGGCCTAGCCAGGGTGTAATAAATTTGCATCTTCGCTTTAGTCCTAGAACTATGGGGAATTGTGACATTACAAAATGAGGGGGACACCATAAAAAACTTTATATATTTCTTTTTCAAAGGGAAATTATTACACCCTACCTACAAAGCATGATATCATGCACCGGCCGTTCTGAGACTTATTTCTGCCAAAAAATTTATTAGCCTATTTGCATTTAAGCTTTGGCCCTATAAGTTCGGGGTATTGGTATAGGATAAAAATATAGCCGCTATCGCCAAAAACCTAGGTAGATTTTTTCTTCTACGGGGTTTCATTCCGCATTCACCAAAACCTAGGTACATTCCTTTTAGCACAGGGTTTCATCAGACCTTGCCTTTACTGATAACATGATAGATCGGCCGTTGCGATAAACATTTCTTTCCAAAGGCCAAGCCAGGGTGTAGCAAAGTTGCATCTAAGCTTTGGTCCTAGAAATTTTGGGAATCGGAACATTATAAGTCAGGGGCGCCATAAAAAAAACTCTCTATACATTTTTGGTTAAACGGGAATCCATAACATCCATAACTTATTTCTGTTTAAAGGCCAAGCCATGGTTAAGAAAATTTGGATACAAGCTTTGCCTGTAAGCATGGCATCATAGATCGTCCAGTGTGAAACCTATTTCTGCCGAATGCCCAGGCGGGGATTTATCAAATTTGTATCCAGGTTCTGCTCCTTTCAGTTTTAAGAGTTGGCCGAGCATAAATGAGATAATCGTCAACAACAATTTTTGAATAAACACTTTGATACATTTCCATGTAAGAAAAGATTTCCATTTGACATGGCGTGTGTACATTACAAAATAGATCGGCCACACTTAAACTTATATCTGTCTTAACACATTATATCGGACATTTGCATACAGGCGTCGATATGTCCTATAACTTAGCGGAATTTGCAGAGTATAACTGCGATGATGGCCACCAACGAATATCCGAGGTACATTTCTGCTTGAACAGGGTTCATTAGACCTTGCTTATACCCATAACATGATAGATCGGCCGGTCTAAAACTTATTTGTTTCTAAAGGCCAAGCCAGGGTGTAATAAATTTGCATCTAAGCTTTAGGTCTAGAGCTTTCGTGAATTGTGACATTATAAAATGAGGGGGACACCATAAAAAAGCTTGAGACGTTTCTTTTTAAATGGGAATCTATTACACATTGCCTACAAAGCATGATATCATAGATCGACCGGTGCGAAAAACATTTCTTTCCAAAGGCCAAGCCAGGGTGTAGCGAATTTGCATCTAAGCTTTTGTTCTAGAACATTTGGGAATCGGAACATTATAAATGAAGTGGGCGCCATAAAAAGAAACTAGATATATTCTTTGTCAAATGGGAATCCATAACATCCATAAATCATTTTTGTTTAAAGGCCAAGCCATGGTTAAGTAAATTTCCATACAAGCTTTGCCTGTAAGCATGACATTATAAATTGGCCAGTGTGAAACCTTTTTTGGCGAATGGCCAGTAGGGGATTGATCAAATTTGCATCCAGGTTTTGCTCCCATAAGTTCCAAGAATTGGCAGAGCATAAATGAAATAATCGTCATCAACAATTTTTGAACAAACACCTAAATACATTTCCTCTTAAAAGATTTCCATTAGACATGGCGTGTGTTTATTACACAAATAGATCGGCCTTACCTAAACTTATCGCTGTCTGAAGTCCAAGATATTATATCGGGCATTTGCATGCAGGCTTCTGCCCTATAACTTCGGGGAATTGGCAGACTGTAACTGCAATAATGGCCATCAACAAATATCCGAGGTACATTTCTTTTGTAACGGGGTTTTATTAGACCTTACATTGCTAATACCCATAACATGATCGATCGGCCGGTCTGAAACTTTCCAAAGGCCAATCCAGGGTGCAGTGAGTTTGCATTTAAGCTTTTGCTCTACAACTTTTGGGAATCGGAATATTATAAATGAGGTGGGCGCCATAAAAAAACTAGATAAATTCCTTGTCAAATGGGAATCCATAACATCCATAACTTATTTCTATTTAAAGGCGAAGCCATGGTTAAGCAAATTTGCATACAAGCTTTGCCTGTAAGCATGACATTATACATCGGCCAGTGGGAAACCTAGTTACGCCGAATGGCCAGGCGGGGATTTATCAAATTTGCATTCAAGTTTTTTCTCTTTTAAGTTCAAAGAGTTGGCAGAGCATAAATGAGATAATCGTCATCAACAATTTTTCAACAAAGACCTAGATACATTCCCATGTAAGAAAAGATTCCCATTGGGCATGGCCTTTGTCTATTGCACAATAGATTGGCCAATTTAAACCTATCTCTGTCTGAAGTCTGGAGTTGTGACATAACAAAATGAGGGGGACACCATAAAAAAAAACTTTATACATTTCTTTTTAAATGGAAATCTATGACACATTGCTTACAAAGGATGATATCATAGATCGGCCGTTCTGAAACTTATTTCTGCCGAAAGGGTAGAGGTGATTTAGCCTATTTGCATTTAGGCTTTGGCCCTATAAGTTCAAGGTATTTATAGAGGATAAAAAAGATAGCCGTAATCACCAAAAACTTAGTTAGATTTTTTATTAAACGGGGTTTCATTCTGCATTCACCAAAGTCTAGGTACATTCCTTTCTGCACAGGGTTTCATAAAACCTTGCCTTTACTGATAACATGATAGATCGGCCGGTGCGAAAAACATTTCTTTCCAAAGGCCAAGCCAGGGTGTAGCGAGTTTGCATCTAAACTTATGTTCTTGAAATTTTGGGAATCGGAACATTATAAGTGAGGTGGGTGCAATAAAAAAAAAAACACTATACATTTTTTGTTAAACGGGAATCCATAACATCCATAACTTATTTCTGTTTAAAGGCTAAGCCATGGTTAAACAAACTTGCATACAAGGTTTGCCTGTAAGCATGACATCATAGATCGGCCATTTCTTTTGTAACGGGGTTTTATTAGACCTTGCATTGCTAATACCCATAGCATGATCGATCGGCCGGAATAAAATTTTCCAGAGGCCAAACCAAGGTGCAGCGAGTTTGCATTTAAGCTTTTGTTCTAGAACTTTTGGGAATCGAAACATTATAAATGAGATTGCCGCCATTAAAAAAAAATCGATACATTCCTTGTGAAATGGGAATCCATAACATCCATAACTTATTTCTCTTTAAGGCCAAGCCATGGTTAAGCAAATATGCATACATGCTTTGCCTGTAAGCATGATATTATAAATCGGCCAGTGTGAAACCTATTTTTGCCAAATGGCCAGGCGGGGATTTATCAAATTTGAATCGAGGTTATACTCCTATAAAAAGAGTTGGTAGAGCATAAATGAGATACATTTCCTCTTGAAAAGATTTCCATTTGACATGGAGTGTGTCTATTACACAATAGATCGGCCATACTTAAACTTATCTCTGTCTGAAGTCCAAGACATTATATTGGACATTTGAATGCAAGCTTCTGCCCTATAACTTCGGGGAATTGGCAGAGTGTAACTGCAATGATGGCCATCAAAAAATATCCGAGAAACATTTCTGCTTGAATGGGGTTTTATTGGACCTTGCAGTGCTTATACCCAGAACATGATCAATCGGCCGGTCTGAAACTTATACTTATTTCTTTCAAAAGGCCAAACCAGGGTGTATTAAGTTTGAATCATAGCTTTAGTCTAGAACTTTGGGGAATTGTGACGTAACAAAATGAGGGGGGCACCATAGAAACACTTGATACATTTCTTTTTAAAGGGGAAATTATTACACCTTGCATACAAATCATGATATCATAGATCGGCCGTTCTGAAACTTATTTCTGCCGAAAGGGCAATAGGTAATTTAGCCATTTTGCATTTAAGTGTTGGCCCTATAAGTTTGGGGTATTGGTAGAGGATAAAAAAGATAGCCGCTATCGCCAAAAACCTAGGTAATTTTTCTTTGTTATACGGTGTTTCGTTCCGCATTCACCAAAAGCTAGGTATATTTCTTTTGCACAGGGTTTCCTCAGACCTTGACTATACTGATAACATGATATATCGGCCGTTCCGAAAAACTTTTCTTTCCAAAGGCCAAGCCAGGGTCTAGCAAGTTTGCATCTTATCTTTTTTTTAGGAATATTGTGAATCAGAACATTATAAATGAGGTGGGCGCCATAAAAAAAAACTATACATTTCTTCTTAAACGGGAATCCAGAACTACCATGACTTATCTGTTTAAAGGCCAAGTCATGGTTAAACAAATTTGCATACAAGCTTTGCCTGTAAGCATGACATTATAGATCGGCCAGTGTTAAAACTATTCCTGTCGAATACCCAGGTGGGGATTTATCAAATTTGCATCCAGGTTCTGCTCCTATAAGTTTAAAGCATTGGCAGAGCATAAATGAGATAATCGTGATCAACAATCTTGAACAAACACCTAGATATATTTCCATGTAAGAAAAGATTTCCATTTGATATTGTCTCTGTCTATTACACAATAGCTCGGCCATACAAACTTATCTCTGTCTGAAGTCCAAGACATAATATCGGACATTTGCATGCAGGCTTCTGCCCTATAACTTCGGGGAACTTGCAGAGTATAACAGCGATGATGGCCATCAACGAATATCCGAGGTATATTTCTCCTTGAACAGAGTTTCATTAGACGTTGCTTATACCCATAACATGATAGATAGGCTAGTCTGAAACTTATTTCTTTCCAAAGGCCAAGCCAGGGTGTAATAAATTTGCATCTAAGTTTTATTTCTAGAACTTGGTGAATTGTGACATTATAAAATGAGCGGGGCACCATAAAAAAAACTTGATACACTCCTTTTTAAATGGGAATTTATTACACATTGCTCATAAAGCATTTTATTATAGACCGGCTGTTCTTAAACTTATTTCTGCCGAAATGGCAAAAGTTTATTTAGCCCATTTGCATTTAGGCTTTTGCCCTATAAGTTCGGCGTATTGGTAGAGGATAAAAAAGATAGCCGCTATGGCCAAAAACCTAGGAAGATTTTTGTTAAACGGGATTTTATTCCGCATTCACCAAAACCGAGGTATTTTCCTTTCTGCACACGGTTCATCAGACCTTGCCTATACTGATAGCATGATAGATCGGCCGATGCCAAAAACATTTCTTTCCAAAGGCCAATCCAGGGTGCAGCGAGTTTACATCTAAGCTTTTCTTCTAGAACTTTTGGGATCGGAACATTATGAATGAGGTGGGCGCCATAAAAAAAACTCGATACATTGCTTCTCAAAAGGCAATTCCAAAACATCTATAACTTATTTCTGCTTAAAGGCCAAGCCATGGTTAAGCAAATTTGCAAACAAGCTTTGCCTGTAAGCATGACATCATAGATCGGCCAGTGGGAAACCTATTTTTGCCGAATGGCCAGGCGGGGATTTATCAAATTTGCATCCAGGTTTTGGTCCTATAAGTTCAAAGAGTTGGCAAAGCATAAATGAGATAATCGTCATCAACAATTTTTAACAAACACATAGATTCATTTCCTCTTAAAAAGATTTCCATTTGATATGGCGTGTGTCTATTACACAATTGATCGGCCATACTTAAACTTATCTCTGTCTGAAGTCCAAGACATGATATCGGACATTTGCATGCAAGCTTCTGTCCTATAGCTTCGGGGAATTGGCAGACTGTAACTGCAATAATGGCCGTCAACGAATATAAGATGTACATTTTTCCTTGAACGGGGTTTTATTAGACCTTCCATATACCCATAACATCAGACCTTGCCTATACTGATAACATGATAGATCGTCCGGTGCGAAAAACATTTCTTTCCAAAGACAAAGCCAGGGTGTAGCGATTTTGCATCTAAGCTTTTGTTTTAGAACTTATGGGAATCGGAATATTGTAAATGAGGTGGGTGCCATAAAAAAAACTCGATATATTCCTTGTCAAATGGGAATACATAACATCCATAACTTGTTTCTGTTTAAAGGGCATGCCATGGTTAAGGAAAGTTTCATACAAGCTTTGCCTGTAAGCATGGCATTATAGATTGGCCAGTGTGAAACCTTTTTTTGCCGAATGGCCAGGCGGGGGATTTATCAAATTTGCATCCAGGTTTAGCTCCTATAAGTTCAAAGAGTTGGCAGAGCATAAATGAGATAATGGTCATCAACAATTTTTGAACAAAGACCTAAATATATTTCCTTTCGAAAAGATTTCCATTAGACGTGTTTGTCTATTACACAATAGATAGGCCAAACTTAAACTTATCTCTGTCTGTAGTCCAAGACATTATATCGGACATTTGCATGCAGGTTTCTGCCTTATAACTTCGGGGAATTGGCAGACTGTAACTGCAACAATGGCCATCAAGAAATATCCGAGGTACATTTCCTTTGTAACGGGGTTTTATTGGACCTCGCATTGCTTATGCCCATAACATGATCGATCGGCCGGTCTGAAACTTTCCAAAGGCCAATCCAGGGTGCAGCGAGTTTGCATTTAAGCTTTGGTCCTAGAAAGTTTGGAATCGGAACATTATAAGTGAGGTGGGCGCCATTAAAAAAAACTCTATACATTTTTGCTTAAACGGGAAGCCATAACTTCCATAACTTGTTTCTGCTTAGAGGCCAACCCATGGTTAAGCAAATTTGCATACAAGCTTTGCCTGTAAGCATGACATCATAGATCGACCAGTATGAAACATATTTCTGCTGAATGGCCAGCCGGGATTTATCAAATTTGTATCAAGGTTCTGCTGATTTAAGTTCAAAGAATTGGCAGAGCATAAATGAGATGATCGTCATCAACAATTATTGAACGAACACCTAGATACATTTCCAGGTAAGAAAAGATTTCCATTTGACATGGCGTGTGTCGTTTACACAAAAGATTGGTCACTCTTAACCTTATCTCTGTCTGAAGTTCAAGACATTATATTGGACATTTGCATACAGGCGTCTGCCCAATCACATAGTTCTAGAACTTTGGTGAATTGTGACATAGCAAACTGAGGGGGACACCATAAAAAACTTGATACAGTTCTTTTTAAATGGGAATCTATTACACATTGCCTACAAAGCATGATATCATAATTCGGCCGTTCTGAAACTTTTTTTCTGCCGAAAGGGCAAGAGGTGATTTCGCCCATTTGCATTTAGGCTTTGGCCCTATAAGTTCAAAGTATTGGTAGAGGATAAAAGAGATAGCCGTTATCGCCAAAAACCTAATTAGATTTTTTATTAAACTGGGTTTCATTCCGCATTCACCAAAACCTGGGTACATTCCTTTTTGCACAGGGTTTCATCAGACCTTGCCTATACTGATAACATGATAGATCAGCCGGTGCGAAAAACATTTCTTTCCAAAGGCCAAGCCAGGGTGTAGCGAGTTTGCATCTAGGATTTGGTCCTAGAAATATTGTGAATCGGAACATTATAAATAAGGTTGGCGCCATAAAAAAAAACTCTATACATTTCTTGCTAAACGGGAACCCATAACATCCATAAATTATCTGTTTAAAGGCCAAGCCATGGTTAAGCAAATTTGCATACAAGCTTTGCCTGTAAGCATGACATCATAGATCGGCCAGTGTTAAACCTTTTTCTCTCGAATGCCCAAGTAGGGATTTATCAAATTTGGATCCAGGTTCTGCTGCTATAAGTTCAAAGAATTTGCAGAGCATAAATGAGATAATTGTCATCAACAATTTTTGAACAAACACCTAGATACATTTCCAGGTAAGAAAAAATTGCCATTTGATATTGCCTCTGTCTATTACACAAATGATCGGCCACATTTAAACTTTTCTCTGTCTGAAATCCAAGACATAATATCGGACATTTGCATGCAGGCTTCTGCCCTATAACTTCGTTGAATTTGCAGAGTATAACTGCGATGATGGCCATCAAAGAATATCCGAGGTACATTTCTGCTTGAACAGAGTTTCATTAGACGTTGCTAATACCCATAACATGATAGATCGGCTGGTTTGAAACTTATTTCTTTTCAAAGGCCAAGCCAGGGTGTAATAGATTTGCATCTAAGCTTTAGGTCTAGAACTTTGTTGAATTGTGACATTATAAAATGAGGGGGACACTATAAACTTGATACCTTTTTTTAAATGGGAATCTATTACACATTGCCTACAAAGCATGATATCATAGATCAGCCGTTCTGAAACTTATTTCTGCCAACAGGGCAAGAGTGATTTAGCCCATTTGCATTTAGGCTTTGGCAATATAAGTTCGGGGTATTGGTAGAGGATAAAAAAGATGCCCGCTATCGCCAAAAACCTTAGTAGATTTTTTCTGATACGGGGTTTCATCCCGCATTCATTAAAACCTGGGAATATTCCTTTGTGCACAGGGTTTCATCAGACCTTTCCCATACTGATAACATGATAGATCGGGCGGTGCAAAAAACATTTCTTTCCAAAGGCCAAGCCAGGGTGTAGCAAGTATGCATCTAAGCTTTGGTCCTAGAAATTTTTGGAATCGGAACATTATAAGTGAGGTGGGCCCATAAAAAAACTCTATACATTTTTTCTTAAACGGAAATCCATAACATCCATAACTTATTTCTATTTAAAGGCCAAGCCATGGTTAAGCAAATTTGCATACAAGCTTTACCTGTAAGCATGATATCATAGATCGGCCAGTGTGAAACCTATTTCTGCCGAATGGCCAGGCAGGGATTTATAAAATTTGTATCAAGGCTCTGCTCCTTTAAGTTCAAAGAGTTGGCTGAGCAAAAATGAAATAATCGTCATCAACAATTTTTGAACAAACACCTAGATATATTTCCATGTTAGAAAAGATTTCCATTTGACGTGGCGTGTGTCTATTACACAATAGATCGGTCACACTTAAACTTATCTCTGTCTAACGTTCAAATCATTATATCGGGCATTTGCATGCAGGCGTCGATCTGTCCTATAACTTCGCGGAATTTGCAGAGTATAACTGCGATGATGGCCATCAACGAATATCCGAGGTACATTTCTGTTTCAAGAGGGTTTCATTAGACCTTGTTTATACCCATAACATGATAGATCGGCAGGTCTGAAACTTATTTGTTTCCAAATGCCCAGTCAGGGTGTAATAAATTTGCATCTAAGCTTTAGGTCTAGAACTTTGGTGAATTGTTACATTAAAAAATGAGGGGACACCAGAAAAAAACTTCATACGTTTCTTATTAAATGGGAATCTATTACACATCGCCTACAAAGCATGATAACATAGATCAGCCGTTCTGAAACTTATTTTTGCCAAAAGGGCAAGAGGTGATTTAGCCCATTTGCATTTAGGCTTTGGCCCTATAGATTCCCGTTTAACCAAAAATGTATAGAGTTTTTTTATGGCGCGCACCTCACTTATAATGTTCCGATTCCCAAAATTTCTAGGACCAAAGCTTAGATGCAAACTTGCTACACCCTTGCTTCGCCTTTGGAAAGAAATGTTTTTTGCACCGGCTGATCTATCATGAAGGTGGGGATTTATCAAATTTGTATCCAGAAAATCGTCATCAACAATTTTTGAAGAAAGACCTATATACATTTCCATGTAAGAAAAGATTTCCATTTGACATGGCCTCTGTCTATTACACAATAGATCGGACACACTAAAACTTATCTCTGTCTAAAGTCCAAGACATTATATTTGACATTTGCATGCAGGCGTCGGGGAACTTGCAGAGTATAACTGCAATCATGGCCATCAACGAATATCCGAGGTACATTTTTGCTTGAACATGGTTTCATTAGACCTTGCTTATACTCATAACATGATAGATCGGCCGGTCTGAAACTTAATATTTCCAAAGGCCAAGCCAGGGTGTAATAAATTTGCATATAGCTTTAGGTCTAGAACTTTGGTGAATTGTGACATTATAAAATGAGGGGGACACCATAAAAAAACTTGATACGTTTCTTTTTAAATGGGCATCTATTACACATTGCCTACAAAGCATGATATCATAGATCGGCCGTTCTGAAACTTATTTCTGCCTGAAGGGCAAGAGCTGATTTAGCCCATTTGCATTTAGACTTTTGCACTATAAGTTCGGGGTATTGGTAGAGGGTAAAAAAGGTAGCCGCTATCGCCAAAAACCTAGGTAGATTTTTTGTTAAACGGGGTTTCATTCCGCATTCACCAAAACCTAGTTACATTCCTTTTTTGCACAGGCTTTCATCAGACCTTGCCTTTTGTTCTGAAACTTTTGGGCATCGGAACATTATAAATGAGGTGGGCGCCAAGGAAAAACTCGATACATTCCTTGACATTATATCGAACATTTGCATGCAGTCTTCTGCCCTATAACTTCGAGGAATTTGCAGATTGTAACTGCCATGATGGCCATCAACAAGTATCCGAGGTACATTTCTTCTTGAACGGGGTTTTATTAGACCTTGCTTATACCCATAACATGATAAATCGGCCGGTCTAAAACTTATTTCTTTCAAAAGGCCTAGCCAGGGTGTAATAAATTTGCATCTTCGCTTTAGTCCTAGAACTATGTGGTATTGTGACATTACAAAATGAGATGAGACCATAAAAAACTGTATATAGTTCTTTTTAAAAGGAAATTATTACACCTTGCCTACAAAGCATAATATCATAGATCGGCCGTTCTGAAACTTAGTTCTGTCGAAAGGGCAAGAAGTGATTTAGCCTATTTGCATTTGAGCTTTAGCCCTATAAGTTCGGGGTATTGGTAGAGGATAAAAACGATAGCCGCTATCGCCAAAAACATAGGTAGATTTTTTTGTTAAACGGGGTTTCATACCGCATTCATCAAAACCTAGGTACATTCCTTTTTGCACAGGGTTTCATCAGACCTTGCCTATACTGATAACATGATAGATCCGCCGGTGCGAAAAACATTTCTTTCCAAAGGCCAAGCCAGGGTGTAGCAAGTTTGCATCTAAGCTTTGGTCCTAGAAATTTTGGGAATCGGAACATTATAAATGAGGTGGGCGTTATAAAAAACTCTATAGATTTCTTGTTAAACGGGAATCCATAACATCCATAATTTATTTCGGTGTAAAGGCCAAGCCATGGTTAATCAAATTTGCATACAAGCTTTGCCTGTAAGCATGACATCATAGATCGGCCAGTGTTAAAACAATTTTGCGAATCCCCAGGCGGAGATTTATCGAATTTTGCTCCTATCAGTTCATAGAATTGGCAGAGCATACATGAGATAATCGTCATTAACACTTTTTGAACAAAGACCTAGATACATTTCCATGTAAAAAAAAGATTTCAATTTGACATTGCTTGTGCATACTACACAATAGATCGGCCATACTTAAACTTATCTCTGTCTGAAGTCCAAGACATCATATCGGACATTTGCATGCAGTCTTCTGCCCTTTTACTTCGAGGAATTTCCAGATTGTAACTGCATTGATGGCCGTCAACGAATATCCGAGGTACATTTTTGCTTAAACAGGATTTCATTAGACCTTGCTTATATTCATAACATGATAGATCGGCCGGTCTGAAACTTATTTTTTTCCAAAGGCCAAGCTAGGGTGTAATAAATTTGCATCTAGGCTTTAGTTCTAGAACTTTATTGAATTGCAACATTATAAAATGAGGGGGACACCATAAAAGAAACTTGATACATTTCTTTTTAAATGGGAATCTATTACAAATTGCCTACAAAGCATGGTATCATAGATCAGCCGTTCTGAAACTTATTTCTTCCGAAAGGGCAAGAGGTGATTTAGCCCATATGCTTTTAGGCTTTGGCCCAATAAGTTCGGGGTATTGGTATAGGATAAAAAAGATGCCCGCTATCGCCAAAAGCCTAGGTAGATTTTTTGTTAAACGAGATTTCATTCCGCATTCATCAAAACCTAGGAACATTCTTTTTGCACAGGGTTTCATCACACCTTGCCTATACTGATAACATGATAGATCGGCCGGTGCGAAAAATATTTCTTTCCAAAGGCCAAGCCAGGGTGTAGCAAGTATGCGTCTAAGCTTTGGTCCTAGAAAATTTGGGAATCGGTCTGATATCCGCTATCGCCAAAAACCTAGGTAGATGTTTTGTTATACGGGGTTTCATTCCGCATTCACCAAAACCTAGGTGCATTCCTTTTGTACAGGGTTTCATCATGCCTATCAAGGTCTGAAGTCCAAGACATAATATCGGACATTTGCATGCAGGTGTCTACCCTATAACTTCGGGGAACTTGCAGAGAATAACTGCGATGATGGCAATCAACAAATATCCGAGGTACATTTCTGCTTGAACAGAGTTTAATTTTACCTTGCGTATACCCATTACATGATAGATTGGCCGGTCTGAAACTTATTTTTTCCAAAGGCCAAGCTAGGGTGTAATAAATTTGCATCTAAGCTTTAGTTCTAGAACTTTGGTGAATTGCGACATTATAAAATGAAGGGGACAGCATGAAAGAAACTTACATTTATTTTTAAATGGGAATCTATTACACATTGTCTACAAAGCATGATATCATAGATCAGCCGTTCTGAAACTTATTTCTGCCGAAAAGGCAAGGGGTGATTTAGCCCATTTGCATTTAGGCTTTGGCCCTATAAGTTCGGGGTATTGGTAAAGGATAAAAAAGATGCCCGCTATCGCCAAAAACCTAGGTAGATTTTTTGTTATACGGAATTTCATTCCGCATTTATCAAACCCTAGGTATATTCCTTTTTGCACTGGGTTTCATCACGCCTTGCCTATACTGATAACATGATAGATCGGCCGGTGTGAAAAACATTTCTTTCCAAAGGCCAAGCCAGGGTGTAGCAAGTTTCATCTAAGCTTTGGTCCTAGAAATTTTTGGAATCGGAACATTATAAATGAGATGGGCGCCATAAAAAACTATACATTTCTTGTTAAACGGGAATCCATAACATCAATAACTTATTTCGGTTTATAGGCCAAGCCATCGTTAAGCAAATTTGCATACAAGCTTTGCCTGTAAGCATGACATCATAGATCGGGCAGCGTTAAACCAATTTCTGCCGAATCCCCAGGCGGAGATTTATCTAATTTGCATCCAGGTTTTGCTCCTATCAGTTCAAGAATTGGCAGAGGATAACTGAGATAATCGTCATCATCAATTTTTGAACAAAGACCTAGATACATTTCCATGTAAGAAAATATTTCCATTTGACATGCCCTCTGTCTATTACACAATAGATCGGCTACACTTAAACTTATCTCTGTTTAAAGTCGAAGACATAATATCGGACATTTGCATGCAGGTGTCTGCCCTATAACTTCGGGGAATTGGCAGAGTATAACTGCGATGATGGCCATCAACGAATATCCGAGGTACATTTCTGCTTGAACAGATTTTCATTTGACCTTGCTTATACCCATTACATGAAAGATAGGCCGCTCTGAAACTTATTTCTTTCCAAAGGCCAAGCTAGGGTGAAGTAAATTTGCATCTAAGCTTTAGTTCTAGAACTTTGGTGAATTGCGACATTATAAAATGAGGGGGACACCATAAAAGAAACTTTGTACAATTCTTTTTAAATGGGAATCAATTACACCTTGCCTACAAAGCATGATATCATAGATCAGCCGTTCTGAAAATTATTTTTGCCGAAAGGGCAAGTGTTGATTTAACCCATTTGCATTTAGGCTTTGGCCCTATAAGTTCGGGGTATTTGTATAGGGTAAAAAAGATGCCCGCTATCGCCAAAAACCTAGGTAGATTTTTTGGAATAGGGATTTCATTCCGCATTCATCAAGACCTAGGAAAATTCTTTTTTGCACAGGGTTTCATCACACCTTGCCTATACTGATAACATGATAGATCGGCCGGTGCGAAAAACAATTCTTTCCAAAGGCCAAGCCAGGGTGTAGCAAGTTTGCATCTAAGCTTTGGTCCTAGAAATTTTGGGAATCGGAACATTATAACATGATAGATCGGCCGGTACGAAAAATATTTCTTTCCAAAGGCCAAGCCAGGGTGTAGAAAGTTTGCATCTAAGCTTTTGTCCTAGAAATTTTAGGAATCGGAACATTATAAATGTGGTGGGGGCCATAAAAAAAATCTATACATTTCTTATTAAACGGGAATCCATAGCATCCATAACTTATTTTTGTTTAAAGGCCAAGCCATGGTTAAGCGCATTCGCACAAAAGCTTTGCCTGTAAGCATGATATCATAGATCGGTCAGTGATAAACCTGTTTTTGCCAAATACCCATGCGGAGATTTATCAAATTTGCATCCAGGTTCTGGTCCTATTAGTTCCAACAATTGGCAGAGCATAAATGAGATAATCGTCATCAACAATTTTGCAACAAAGACCTAGATACATTTCCATGTAAGAAAAGATTTCCATTTGACATGCCCTCTGTCTATTACACAATAGATCGGCCACACTTAAACATATCTCTGTCTGAAGTCCAAGACATAATATCGGACATTTGCATGCAGGTGTCTTCCCTATAAAATTTACGACATATATTAATTAATAATTTTAGTTGACATTGCATGTAAAAGTTTCTATGTCATATATTATATTAAAGAGTTGAACATTGCCTGTTAAATGATACCAAAATTAATTATTTTCTAAACTTTAGAGGCGTGATAAACAAGTCTAGCTTTTAGCAAGAAAGTTAGAAAATTAACTTGTCTAGGAATATTCAATTAATTTGCTATCCCTATTAAGACTATGAATCAGTCTTCAGTTTCCTTATGTGTTATAGTCTTACTTTTTCGAATTTTTTCTAAAGGCCACGAACCAGACTACAAAACCCGTGAGTTATAGTCTTATCTTCCTAATTTCTCCGTAATACCATGAATCAATCTACAGCCCCGTTTTGTGTGATAGTGTTCTCTTTTCTAATTCCTCCTTAAGGCATCGAATTAGACTACCAAACCCGTAAGTGTCATTGTCTTATCTTACTAAATTTTTCCATAAGACCATGAATCAATCTACAGTCTCGTTATGTGTTATCGTGCTATCTTTTCCGTTTTATTCTAAAGGCAACGAATTAGACTACCAAACCATTAAGTGCCAAAGTCTCATCTGACTAACTTTTTCCTTAAGACCATAAATCAATCTACAGTCCCGTTATGTGTAATAGTGTTCTCTTCTCTTATTCCTCCTAAAGCCAACGAACCAGACTACCAAACCCCTAAGTATCATGGTCTTATTTTACTAGTTTTTTTCCTTAAGATCATGAATCACTCTACAGTCTCGCTATGTGTTATAGACTTATTTTTTCTTATTTTTCCAACAGGCAACGAACCAGACTACCAAACCCGTAAGTGTCATGGTCTTATCTTACTAAATTTTTCCTTTAGACCATGAATCAATCTACAGTCTCGACATATTTTATAGTCTTATCTTTTCTAATTCTTTTTTAAGGACACGAATTAGAATAACAAACCTGTAAGTGTCATGGTTTTACCTTACTAAATTTTTCCTTAAAACCATGAATCAAACTACAGTCCCGTTATGTGTGATAGTGTGCTCTTTTCTTATTCCTTCTAAAGGCAACGAACCAGACTACGAAACCGCTAAGTGTCATGGTCTTATCTAACTTAAATTTTCCTTAAGACCATAAATCAATCTACAGTCCCGTTATGTGTGATAGTGTTTTCTTTTCTTATTTTTCCTACAGGCAACGAACCAGACTACCAAACCCGTAAGTGTCATGGTCTTACCTTACTAAGTTTTTCCTGAAGACCATGAATCAAACTACAAGCCCGTTATGTGTGATAGTGTTCTCTTTTCTTATTCCTCCTAAAGGCAACGAACCAGTCTTCCAAACCGCTAAGTGTCATGGTCTTATCTTGATAAATTTTTCTTTAAGACCATGAATCAGTCTACAGTCTCGTTATGTGTTATAGTGCTATCTTTTCCATTTTTTCTAAAGGCAACGAATAAGACTACTAAATCCGTGAGAGTCATGGTCTTATCTTACTAAATTTTTCCTTTAGACCATGAATCAATCTACAGTCTCGTTATGTGTTATAGTCTTATCTTTTCTAATTCTTTTAAGGGCCACGAATTAGGCCACCAAACCCATAAGTGTCATGGTCCTATCTTTCTCAAAATTTCTTTAAGACCATGACTCAACCTACAGTCTCCTTATGTTTTATATACTTATCTTTTCAAATTATTCTTAAAGGCTACGAACCAGACTTCAAAACCCGTAAGTGTGATATGATTATCTTACTAATTTTGTCCTTAAGACCATGACTCAATGTACAGTTCCGTTATGTGTGATAGTGTTCTCTTTTCTTATTCCCCTAAAGGCAACGAACCAGACTACCAAACTCCTAAGTATCATGGTCTTTTCTTATTAATTTTTTTCTTAAGACCATGAATCAATTTACAGTCTCGTTATGTGTTATAGTCTTATCTTTTCCAATTTTTTCTAAAGGCCACGAAGTAGACTACCAAACTCGTAAATGTCATGGTCTTATCTTACTAGATTTTTCCTTAAGACTTCGAATCAATCTACAGT
The DNA here is from genome assembly GCA_002080025.1 of Modiolus philippinarum. Lineage (NCBI taxonomy): Eukaryota > Metazoa > Mollusca > Bivalvia > Mytilida > Modiolidae > Modiolus > Modiolus philippinarum. The sequence goes on along the minus strand of MJUU01042119.1, from coordinate 41,456 downwards.
CTCGTTATCTGTTATAGTCTTATCTTTTCTAATTCTTTCTAAACGCAACGAATGAGATTACCAAAACCGAAAGTATCATGATCTTCTCTTACTAAATTTTACTTAAGACCATGAATCAATCTAGTCTCTTTATGTATTAAAGTCTTATCTTATCGAATTCTTTTAAAAGGTTACGAAAAAGACTTCCAAACCCGCAGGTGTCATGGTTCTATCTTTCTGAAACTTTCTTTTAGACCATGACTCAAGTCTCCTTATGTGTTATAGTCTTTTCTTTTCTATTTCTTTCTAAAGGCAACGAATTAGACTACCAAACAATTAAGTGCCATAGTCTCATCTGACTAACTTTTTCCTTAAGACCATAAATCAATCTACAGTCCCGTGATTTGTTATAGTCTCATCTTTTCTAATTTTTTCTTAAGGCCACGAATTAGAGTACCAAACCTGTAAGTGTCATGGTTTACCTTACTAATTTTTTCCTTAAAACTATGAATCAAACTACAGTCCCGTTATGTGTGATATTGTGCTCTTTTCTTATTCCTCCTAAAGGCAACGAACCAGACTACCAAATCACTAAGACCATAAATCAATCTACAGTCCAGTTATGTGTGATAGTGTTTTCTTTTCTTATTTTTCCTACAGGCAACGAACCAGACTACCAAACCCGTAAGTGTCATGGTCTTACCTTACTTAGTTTTTCCTTAAGACCATGAATCAAACTACAAGCCCGTTATGTGTGATAGTGTTCTCTTTTCTTATTCCACCTAAAGGCAACGAACCAGTCTACCAAACTCCTAAGTGTCATGGTCTTATCTAAATAATTTTTTCCTTAAGACCATGAATCAGTCTACAGTCTCGTCATGTGTTATAGTTTTATCTTTTCCATTTTTTCTAAAGGCCACGAAGAAGACTACCAAACTCGTAAGTGTCATGGTCTTATTTTACTAGATTTTTCCTTAAGACCATAAATCAATCTACAGTCTCGTTATGTGTTATAGTCTTATCGTTTCTAAATCTTTCTAAACGCGACGAATGATACTACCAAAACCGAAAGTATCATGGTCTTATCTTACTAAATGTGACATAACACCATGAATCAAACTGGTCTCCTTATGTATTATAGTCTTATCTTATCGAATTGTTTTTAAAGGTCACGAATTAGACTACCAAATCCGTAAGTGTCATGGCTCTATCTTTCTGAATCTTTCTTTAAGACCATGACTCAATCTAAAGTTTCCTTATGTGTTATAGTCACATCTTTTATATTTCTTTCTAAAGGCAAGGAATTAGACTATCAAACCCTTAAGTGTCATGGTCTTATCTTACTAAATTTTGCCTTAAGACCATAAATTAATCTACAGTCCCGTTATGTGTATTAGTGTTCTCTTTTCTTATTCCTCTAAAAGGCAACAAACCAGACTACCACACCTCTAAGTATCATGGTCTGAATTTACTAATTTTTTCCTTAAGATCATGAATCAATCTACAGTCTCGGTATATGTAAAGGTCTTATCTTTTCTAATTCTTTCTAAAAGCCACGGTTTAGACTACCAAACCCGTAAGTCTCATGATCCTATCTGACTAAATTTTTCCTTAAGAACTTGAATCAATCTTCAGTCCCCTTATATGTTATAGTCTTATCTTGTCGAATTCTTCTTAAAGGCCTCGAACCAGACTACAAAACCAATAAGTGTCATGGTCTTTTCTTACTTAAGTTTTCCTTAAGACCATGAATCAATCTAAAGTCCCGTTATGTGTGATAGTGTTCTCTTTTTTAATTTTTCCTACAGGCAACGAACTAGACTATCAAACCTGTAAGTGTCATGGTCTTATCTTACTAAATTTTTCCTTAAAACCATGAATCAATCTACAGTCTTCTTATTTGTTATAGTCTTATCTTTTCTTATTCTTTCTAAAGGCCACGAATTAGAATACCAAATCTGTAAGTGTCATGGTCTTACTTTACTAAATTTTTCCTTAAGACTATGAATCAGACTACAGTCCTGTTATGTGTGATAGTGTTCTTTTTGCTTATTCCTCCTAAAGGCAACGAACCAGACTACCAAACTCCTATGTGTCATGGTCTTATCTTACTAAATTGTTCCTAGGGGCCATGAATCAATCTAGTCTTATTATGTGTGATAGTGTTCTATTTTCTCATTCCTCCTTCACGCAACGAACCAGTCTACAAAACCCCTAAGTGTCATGGTCTTATCTTACTAAATTTTTCCTTAAGACCATGAATCAATCTTCAATCTCCTTATGTGTTATACTCTTATCTTCAGTGTCATTTTGTGTTATAGTCATATCTTTTCTTATTTCTCCTAAAGGCAACGAACCAGACTACTAAACCCCTAAGCATCATGGTCTTATTTCACCAATTTTTTCCCAAAGACCATGAATCAATCTACAGTCTCGTTATGTGTTATAGTCTTATCTTTTGTCATTCTTTCTTAAGGCCACGAATTAGGCTATCAAACCCGTAAGTGTCACGGTTCTTTCTTTCTAAAACTTACTTTAAGACCATTATGAATCTACAGTCCCGTTATGTGTGATAGTGTTCTCCTTTCTGATTCCTCCGAAAGGCAACGAACCAGACTAGCAAACCCCTTAGTATCGTGGTCTTATTTTACTAATTTTTTCCTTAATATCATGAATTAATCTACAGTCTCGTTATGTGTTAATAGTCCTATTTTTTCTTCTTTCTTGGTGCCATGATTTAGACTACCAAATACGTAAGTGTCATGATGTTATCTGACTAAATTTTTCCTTAAGACCATGAATCAATCTACAGTCTCCTTATGTGTTATAGTCTTATCATTTCGAATTCCTCTTAAAGGGAACGAACCAGACTACAAAACCCGTAAGTGTCATGGTCTTATCTTACGAAAATTTTCCTTAAGACCATAAATCAATCTACAGTCCCGTTATGTGTAATAGTGTTTTTTTTCTTATTTTTCCTACAGGCAACGAACCAGACAACCAAACCCGTAAGTGTCATGGTCTTATCTTACTAAATTTTTCCTTTAGACCATGAATCAATCTACAGTCTCGATATATGTTATAGTCTCAAGTTTCTAATTCTTTCTAAAGGCCACGAATAAGACTACCAAACCCGTAAGTGGCATGGTCTTATCTTACTAAATTTTTCCGTAAGACCATAAATCAATCTACATCTCTTTATGTGTGAAAGTGTTCTCTTTTCTTATTTTTTCCTCAAGACCATGAATCAGTCTGCAGTCTCTTTAAGTGTGATAGTGTTTTCTTTTCTTATTCCTCCTAAAGGCAACAATCCAGACTATTAAACCCCAAAGTGTGATGGTCTTATTTTACTAAATTTTTCCTGAAGACTATTAATCAATCTTCAGTCTCGTTATGTGTTACAGTCTCACGTTTCTAGTTCTTTCTAAAGGCCACGAACCAGACTACGAAACCGTATGTGCCATGGGCTTATCTTACTAAGTTTTTTCTTAAGATAATGAATTAATCTAGTCCCGTAATGTGTGATAGTGTTTTCTTTTCTTATTCCTCCTGAAGGACACCAACCAGACTACCAAACCCTTAAGTATCATGGTCTTATCTTACTTATTTTTTCCTTAAGACCATGACTCAATCTACTTTATCGTTATGTGTTATAGACTTATCTTTTCTAATACTTTCTAAAGGCCATGAATTAGACTTCCAAACCCGTAAGTATCATTATCTTATCTTAATTAATTTTTCCTTAAGACCTTGAATCAATCTACAGTCTCGTTATATGTAATTGTCTTATCTTTTGTAATTATTTCTAAAGGCTTAGAATAAGACTATCAAACCCGTAAATGTCAAGGTTCTTTCTTTCTAAAACTCACTTTAAGACTATGACTCAATATACAGTCCCGTTATATGTGATAGTGTTCTCTTTTCTTATCCCTCCTAAATGCAACGAAACAGACCACCAAACCCCTAAGTATCATGGCCTTATCTTACTAAATGTTTTCTTCAGACCATAAATCAAACTACAGTCTCATTATGTGATATAGTCTGATCTTTTCTAATTCTTTCTAAAGGCCACAAATTAGGCTACCTAACCCGTAAGTGTCCTGGTCTTATCTTACTAGATTTTTCCTTCAGACCATGAATCAATCTACAGTCTTGTTATGTGTTATAGTCTTATCTTTTCTCATTCTTTCTAAACGCAACGGATGAGATTACCAAAACCGAAAGTATCATGGTCTTCTCTTACTAAATTTTAATCAATCTAGTCTCTTTATGTATTAAAGTCTTATCTTATCGAATTCTTTGAAAAGGTTACGAAAAAGACTTCCAAACCCATAAGTGTGATGGTTCTATCTTTCTGAAGCTTTTTTTAGACCCTGACTCAATCTAAAGTCTCCTTATGTGTTATAGTCTTATCTTTTCTATTTCTTTCTAAAGGCAACGAATTAGACTACCAAACAATTAAGTGCCATAGTCTCATCTGACTAACTTTTTCCTTAAGACCATGAATCAATCTACAGTCCCGTTATGTGTGATAGTTTTCTCTTTTCTTATTTTTCCTACAGGCAACCAGACTACCAAACCCGTAAGTGTGATGGTCTTACCTTACTAAATTTATCCTTAAGACCATAAAACAATCTACAGTCTTTAATTGTTATAATTTAGTTCTTTCACCATTCATAGAAATTAAAAATGGCCAATCATGCAATTACGAAAAGACCTTTGCTCCCTCTATAACTTGATGAAGAGGGCAGATTAACAAATATCTTAAAGTATATCTAATATGAATAAATCTATTCTGATGAATTGTACAAGATATTATCTTTTTTTCAACACAAATTGTAAAAGTAATTACTTGTATAGTTGCATTTGTATAAGTTATTACTTGTATGATGGCATCATACAAGTTATTACTTGTATGATGGCATCATAAAAGTAATTACTTGTACAGAGTTATTGTACAAGTAATAACCTGTACAAAATAATAACATGTACACGACATAGATATATATTAGCTATGTCCTTTGACTGTATCTAATAAAATCGATAATGTGTGTAAAAATTAATTGCACATGAACCATATAAATTCTAGATAAAGTAGGTTTTAGGTGTAACTAGTCTGTTGCCTGTTTGTTTAGTACAGAAATTCGTTCACTGGAATGCTTAATGTTATAGGTGTTAATGTCTAAATTGACACATATTTAGCAGCAGCTCACATGCATAACTACATAAACTAGTGAAACGTCTATTATGATCAACATTTTTTTTTACAAATAGGGGGAAAAGGGGGGTTATAAGGTCAAATACAGTATTAATCATAGCCTTGTAAAAAATCATATATTTCTTCAATACTCCTTTATGTGTTGGCATGACTTGTAGCAGCATCACTATGCAAATGATGCCTCTGAATTATTGCCCATGTCATGATGTTTAGAGCTAATCTTGTATGCTTTATACCCATTTATAATTTCTTGATACATCCAGAATAAACAAAATAGCATAAAAGTAAGTTTATTTATATAAATGCATATAAAGCACATAAACACAGTATGTACATACATATATGTATATAATAACAATTTGAAAATCTACATATAAGCAAAGGAAAGTCTTCATTACATGTATCTTTATAACATAGATACATCTTCTTACTGTCCACTAGATACAGAGAGACGATTTATCCTGCCAGTATAAAGGTACTGTAACATAGATACATGATCTTAGTGTCCACTGGATACACAGACGAATTATCCTGCCACTTGTAAGGTACTGTAACATAGATACATGATCTTAGTGTCCACTAGATATAGGAAGACGATTTAACCTGCCACTATTAGGTTACTGTAACATAGATACATGATCTTAGTGTCCACTAGATACAGAGAGACGATTTATCCTGCCACTATAAAGGTACTGTAACATAGATACATGGTCCAAGTGACCACTGATCACAGAGAGATGATTTATCCTGCCAATATAGATATATAATATACGCACATATTGCAAATTTAAATCGGAATTCAAACAAGAAAAATATTTAGACATAAAAGATTTTAATTCCCGTAGTACTTTGTCTCGTTTTAGAGTGAGCTCCCATAATTAAGAAATTAAAAGAGGATGGTATACTATTCCAAAAACTCTACTAGAAAAGAGATTCTGTAAACAATGTAATCTTTCCGCTGTTGAAGATGAGCTTCACTTTTTGATTAAATGCCCAAAATATAACACCCGTAGAACCGAATATTTTAACAAGATTAACAACAGCAACTTTTCTCAACTTTCAGATGAGAATAAATTCATATGGATACTCATTTATGAGGATAATGATGTTATAACTGAATTAATTAATCATATATCCACATGTCTAAGTGAGAGAATTTAATAAAATGCAGATTTTATTTGCTTCAAATATGTCACTTATTGATATTATGATCATGCCTCTTGTTGTCTAAATGATACTTGAGTTATCTTTCCTTGAACACTATGTGTCTCCCTCTACCCAAATTTGTGTTTATGTAAATTGTAGTTTGTCTTGTACTCTAGATAGTTTATTTGTTTCATCTAGTCAACTGTTTTTTGCCATGTCCCTTGCAGACTTTCTATATAAATAAAAGTTTCAAGTTTGAAGTTTATAAAGGTACTGTAACATAGATACATGATCCAAAGGTCCACTGAATACAGTGAGACGATTTATCCTGCCAATATAAAGGTACTGTTACATAGATACATGATTCTAATGTTCACTGGATACAGAGAGACGATTTATCCTGCCACTATAAAGGTACTGTAACATAGAAACATGGTCCAAATGTCCACTAAATACATATACACGATATACCTTGCCACTATAAAGGTACTGTAATATAGATACATGGCGATAGTGTCCACTGGATACAGAGAGACGATTTATCCTGCCACTATAAAGTTACTGTAACATAGATATATGGTCCAAGTGTCCAGTGAATACAGAGAGACGATCTATTATGCCAATATAAAGGTATTGTTACATAGATACACGACTCTACTGTCCACTGGATACAGAGAGACGAATTATCCTGCCACTATAAAGGTACTGTAACATGGATACATGATCTTAGTGTCCGCTAGATACAGAGAGACGATTTATCTTGCCACTTGTAAGGTACTTTAACATAGATACATGATCTTAGTGTCCACTGGATACAGAGAGACGATTTATCCTGCCACTTGTAAGGTACTGTAACATAGATACATGATCTTAGTGTCCACTGGATACAGAGAGACGATTTATCCTGCCACTATAAAGGTACTGTTACATAGATACATGGTCCAGGTGTGGACTAAATACAGAGAAAAGATTTATCCTGCCACTATAAAGGAACTGTAACATAGATACATGATCCAGTGTTCACTGGATGCAGTGAAACGATTTATCATGCCACTATAAAGGAACTGCAACATAGATACATGGCGCTAGTGTCAACTGGATACAGAGAGACGATTTATCCTGCCACTATAAAGGTACTGTAACATAGATACATGGTCCAAGTGTCCATTGAATACAGAGATACGATTTATCCTGTATATAAAGGTACTGTAACATAGATACATCTTCTTACTGTCCACTAGATACAGAGAGACGATTTATCCTGCCAATATAAAGGTACTGTAACATAAATACATGATCTTAGTGTCCACTAGATACATGGAGACGATTTATCCAGTCACTATAAAGGTACTGTGATGCTTGTGACCACTGGATACACAGACGAATTATCCTGCCACTTTTAAGGTACTGTAACATAGATACATGATCTTAGTGTCCACTACATACAGGGAGACAATTTATCCTGCCACTATAAAGGTACTGTAACATAGATACATGGTCCAAGTGTCCCCTGAATAAAGAGCGACGATTTATCCTGCCAATATAAAGGTACTGTAACATAGATACATCACCCTAGTGTTCACTGTATACAGAGAGACGATTTATCCTGCAACTATAAAGGTACTGTAACAAAGAAACATGGTCCAAATGCCCACTTAATACAGAGAGACGACTTACCATGCCACTATAAAGGTAGTGTAACATAGATACATGGCGATAGTGACCACTGGATCCAGAGATACGATTTATCCTGCCAATATAAAGGTACTGTAACATAAATACACGACTCTACTGTCCACTGGATACATAGAGACGATTTATCCTGCCACTATAAAGGTACTGTAACATAGATACATGACTCTACTGTCCACTGGATACAGAGAGACGATTTATCCTGCCACTTGTAAGGTACTGTAACAGATAAATGATCTTAGTGTCCACTAGGTACAGAGAGACGATTTATCCTGCCACTTGTAAGGTACTGTAACAGATACATGATCTTAGTGTCCACTAGATACAGAGACACGATTTATCCTGCCAATTGTAAAGTACTTTAACATAGATACATGATCTTAGTGTCCACTGGATACAGACAGACGATTTATCCTATAACTATAAAGGTACTGTAAGATAAATACATGATCTTAGTGTCCACTAGATACAGAGAGACGATTTATCCTGTCACTATAAAAGCACTGTAACATAGCTACATGATTCAAGTGTCAACTAGATACATGGAGAGGATTTCTACTGTCACTATAAAGGTAATGTAACATAGATACATGATGCAAGTGTCCACTGGATACACAGACGAATATCCAGCCACTTTTAAGGTACTGTAACATAGATATATGACCTTTGTGTCCACTAGATACAGAGACGATTTCTCCTGTCAGTATAAAGGTACTGTAAGATAAATACATGATCTTAGTGTCCACTACATACAGAGAGCCGATTTATTCTGCCATTTAGATACAAGATCTTAGTGTGCACTGGATGCAGAGAGACGAATTATCCTGCCACTATAAAGGAACTGTAACATAGATACATGACTCTAGTGTCCACTGGGTGCAGTGAAACGAGTTATCCTGCCACTATAAAGGTACTGTTGCATAGATGCATGGTCCAAGTGTCCACTGAACACAGAGAGACGATTTATCCTACCACTATAAAGGTACTGTTACATAGAAACATGTTCCAAATGTAGAATAAATACAGAGAGATGATTTACCCTGCCACTATAAAAGAACTGCAACATAGATACATGGCGCAAGTGTCAACTGGATACAGAGAGACGATTTATCCTGCCAATATAAAGGAACTGTAACATAGATACTTGACTCTACTGTCCACTGGATACATAGAGACGATTTATCCTGCCAATATAAAGATAATGTAACATAGATACATAGCTCTACTGTCCACTGGATACATAGAGACGATTTACCCTGCCACTATAAAGGTACTGTAACATAGATACATGGCTGTAGTGTTCACTGGATGCAGTGAAACGATTTATCCTGCCACTATAAAGGTACTGTATTATAGATACATGGTCCAAGTGTCCACTAAATACAGAGAGACGATTTACCCTGCCACTATAAAGGTACTGTAACAGAGATACATGGTCCAAGTGTTAACTGAATACAGTGAGACCATTTATCCTGCTAATATAAAGGTACTGTAACATAAATACATGACTCTAGTGTTCACTGGATACAGAGAGACGATTTATCCTGCCACTATAAAGGTACTGTAACATATAAACATGGTCCAAATGTCCACTAAATACAGAGACACGATTTACCTTGCCACTATAAAGGTACTGTAATATAGATACATGGCGATAGTGTCCACTGGATACAGAGAGACGATTTATCCTGCCACTATAAAGTTACTCTAACAACTGCCACATAGATACATGGCGCAAGTGTCAACTGGATACAGAGAGACGATTTATCCTGCCACTATAAAGGTACTGTTACATAGATACATGGTCCAAGTGTCCATTGAATACAGAGAGACGATTTATCCAGCCACTATAAAGGTACTGTGATGCTTGTGACCACTGGATACACAGACGAATTATCCTGCCACTTTTAAGGTACTGTAACATAGATACATGATCTTAGTGTCCACTACATACAGGGAGACGATTTATCCTGCCACTATAAAGGTACTGTAACATAGATACATGGTCCAAGTGTCCACTGAATAAAGAGAGACGATTTATCCTGCCAATATAAAGGTACGGTAACATAGATACATAACCCTAGTGTTCACTGTATAGAGAAAGACGATTTATCTTGCCACTATAAAGGTACTGTAACAAAGAAACATGGTCCAAATGTCCATTTAATACAGAGAGACGACTTACCCTGCCACTATAAAGGTACTGTAACATAGATACGTGGTTTCAATGTCCACTGGATACAGAGAGACGATCTATCCTTCCAGTATAAAGGTACTGTAACATAGATACATGACTGTAGTGTTCACTGGATGCAGTGAAACGATTTATCCTGCCACTATAAAGGTACTGTATTATAGATACATGGTCCAAGTGTCCACTAAATACAGAGAGACGATTTACCCTGCGACTATAAAGGTAGTGTAACATAGATACATGGTCCAAGTGTCCACTGAATACAGTGAGACCATTTATCCTGCTAATATAAAGGTACTGTAACATAAATACATGACTCTAGTGTTCACTGGATACAGAGAGACGATTTATCCTGCCACTATAAAGTTACTGTAACATAGAAACATGGTCCAAATTTCCACTAAATACACAGACACGATTTACCTTGCCACTATAAAGGTACTGTAATATAGATACATTGCGATAGTGTCCACTGGATACGGAGAGACGATTTATCCTGCCACTATAAAGTTACTCTAACATAGATATATGGTCCAAGTGTCCAGTGAATACAGAAAGACGATTTATTGTGCCAATATAAAGGTACTGTTCCATAGATACACGACTCTACTGTCCCATGGATACAGAGAGACGAATTATCCTGCCACTATAAAGGTACTGCAACATGGATACATGATCTTAGTGTCCGCTAGATACAGAGAGACGATTTATCTTGCCACTTGTAAGGTACTTTAACATAGATACATGATCTTAGTGTCCACTGGATACAGAGAGACGATTTATCCTGCCACTATAAAGGTACTGTTACATAGATACATGGTCCAGGTGTGGACTAAATACAGAGAGACGACTTATCCTGCCACTATAAAGGAACTGTAACATAGATACATGATCCAGTGTTCACTGGATGCAGTGAAACGATTTTTCCTGCCACTATAAAGGAACTGCCACATAGATACATGGCGCAAGTGTCAACTGGATACAGAGAGACGATTTATCCTGCCACTATAAAGGTACTGTAACATAGGTACATGGTCCAAGTGTCCATTGAATACAGAGAGACGATTTATCCTGCTATATAAAGGTACTGTAACATAGATACATGACCCTAGTGTTCACTGTATAGAGAAACACGATTTATCCTGCCACTATAAAGATACTGTAACAAAGAAACATGGTCCAAATGTCCACTTAATAAAGAGAGACGACTTACCCTGCCACTATAAAGGTACTGTAACATAGATACATGGCGATAGTGACCACTGGATACAGAGAGACGATTTATCCTGCCAATATAAAGGTACTGTAACATAGATTCACGACTCTACTGTCCACTGGATACATAGAGACGATTTATCCTGCCACTATAAAGGTACTGTAACATAGAAACATGACTCTACTGTCCACTGGATAGAGAGAGACGATTTATCCTGCCACTTGTAAGGTATTGTAACAGATAAATGATCTTAGTGTCAACTAGATACAGAGAGACGATTTATCCTGCCACTATAAAGGTACTGTAACTTAGATACATGATCTTAGTGTCCACTAGATACAGAGACACGATTTATCCTGCCACTTGTAAAGTACTTTAATAAAGATACATGATCTTAGTGTCCATTGGATACAGACAGACGATTTATCCTGCCACTATGAAGGAACTGTAACATAGATACATGACTCTACTGTCCATTGGACACAGACAGACGATTTATCCTTTAACTATAAAGGTACTGTAAGATAAATACATGATCTTAGTGTCCACTGGATACAGAGACGATTTATCCTGCCACTATAAAGGTACTGTTACATAGATACATGGTCCAGGTGTGGACTAAATACAGAGAGACGACTTATCCTGCCACTATAAAGGAACTGTAACATAGATACATGATCCAGTGTTCACTGGATGCAGTGAAACGATTTATCCTGCCACTATAAAGGAACTGCAACATAGATACATGGCGCTAGTGTCAACTGGATACAGAGAGGCGATTTATCCTGCTATATAAAGGTACTGTAACATAGATACATCTTCTTACTGTCCACTAGATACAGAAAGATGATTTATCCTGCCAATATAAAGGTACTGTAATATAGATGCATGATCTTAGTGTCCACTATATACATGGAGACGATTTATCCAGCCACCATAAAGGTACTGTGATGCTTGTGACCACTGGATACACAGACGAATTATCCTGCCACTTTTAAGGTACTGTAACATAGATACATGATCTTAGTGTCCACTACATACAGGGAGACGATTTATCCTGCCACTATAAAGGTACTGTAACATAGATACATGGTCCAAGTGTCCACTGAATAAAGAGAGACGATTTATTCTGCCAATATAAAGGTACTGTAACATAGATACATGACCCTAGTGTTCACTGTATAGAGAAAGACGATTTATCTTGCCACTATTAAGGTACTGTAACAAAGAAACATGGTCCAAATGTCCACTTAATACAGACAGACGACTTACCCTGCCACTATAAAGGTACTGTAACATAGATACGTGGTTTAAATGTCCACTGGATACAGAGAGACGATTTATCCTTCCAGTATAAAGATAATGTAACATAAATACATGACTGTAGTGTTCACTGGATGCAGTGAAACGATTTATCCTGCCACTATAAAGGTACTGTATTATAGATACATGGTCCAAGTGTCCACTAAATACAGAGATACGATTTACCCTGCCACTATAAAGGTACTGTAACATAGATACATGGTCCAAGTGTCCACTGAATACAGTGAGACCATTTATCCTGCTAATATAAAGGTACTGTAACATAAATACATGACTCTAGTGTTCACTGGATACAGAGAGACGATTTATCCTGCCACTATAAAGGTACTGTAACATAGAAACATGGTCCAAATGTCCACTAAATACACAGACACGATTTACCTTGCCACTATAAAGGTACTGTAATATAGATACATGGCGATAGTGTCCACTGGATACAGAGAGACGATTTATCCTGCCAATATACAGGTACTGTAACATAGATACATGATCTTAGTGTCCACTATATACATGGAGACGATTTATCCAGCCACTATAAAGGTACTGTGATACTTGTGACCACTGGATACACAGACGAATTATCCTGCACTTTTAAGGTACTGTAACATAGATACATGATCTTAGTGTCCACTACATACAGGGAGACGATTTATCCTGCCACTATAAAGGTACTGTAACATAGATACATGGTCCAAGTGTCCACTGAATAAAGAGAGACGATTTATCCTGCTATATAAAGGTACTGTAACATAGATAACTGACCCTAGTGTTCACTGTATAGAGAAAGACGATTTATCCTGCCACTATAAAGGTACTGTAACAAAGAAACATGGTCCAAATGTCCACTTAATACAGAGAGACGACTTACCCTGCCACTGTAAAGGTACTGTAACATAGATACATCGCGATAGTGACCACTGGATACAGAGAGACGATTCATCCTGCCAATATAAAGGTACTGTAACATAGATACACGACTCTCCTGTCCATTGGATACATAGAGACAATTTATCCTGCCACTATAAAGGTACTGTAACATAGATACATGACTCTACTGTCCACTGGATACAGAGAGACGATTTATCCTGCCACTTGTAAGGTATTGTAACAGATAAATGATCTTAGTGTCAACTAGATACAGAGAGACGATTTATCCTGCCACTATAAAGGTACTGTAACATAGATACATGATCTTAGTGTCCACTAGATACAGAGACACGATTTATCCTGCCACTTGTAAAATACTTTAACATAGATACATGATCTTAGTGTCCATTGGATACAGAGAGACGATTTATCCTGCCACTATGAAGGAACTGTAACATAGATACATGACTCTACTGTCCACTGGACACAGACAGACGATTTATTCTTTAACTATAAAGGTACTGTAAGATAAAAACATGATCTTAATGTCCACTGGATACAGAGAGACGATTTATCCTGCCACTATAAAGGTACTGTTACATAGATACATGGTCCAGGTGTGGACTAAATACAGAGAGACGACTTATCCTGCCACTATAAAGGAACTGTAACATACTATAAAGGAACTGCAACATAGATACATGGCGCTAGTGTCAACTGGATACAGAGAGACCATTTATCCTGCCACTATACCTCAGTTTTTGGCGACAGCGGCTAACTTTTTTATCCTCTACCAAAACCCCGAATTGATTATGCCAAATGCAAATAGGCTAAATCACCTCTTGCCCTTTGGGCAGAAATAAGTTTCAGAATGGCCTATCTATGATATAGGCAACGTGTAATAATTTCCCTTTTAAAAAGTAATATATCAAGTTTTTTATGCTGTCCCCTCATTTTGTAATGTCACAATTCACCAGATCTAGGACGAAAGCTTAGATGCAAATTTATTACACCCTGCCTTGGACTTTGGAAAGAAAAAAGTTTCAGACCATCTGTTTATCTCATTTATGCACTACCAACTCTTTCAACTTATAGGAGCAAAACCTTGATGCAAATATGATAAATCCCCGCCTGGCCATTCGGCAAAAACAGGTTTTACCCTGGCCGATCTATAATGTGATGCTTACAGGCAAAGCTTGTATGCAAATTGGCTTAACCATGGCTTGTCCTTTAAACAGATATAAGTTATGGATGTTATGGATTCCCATTTCACAAGGAATGTATAGAGGTTTTTTTTATGGCGCCCACCTCATTTATAATGTTCCGATTCCCAAAAGTTCTAGAACAAAAGCCTAGATGCAAACTCGCTGCACCCTGGCTTGGCCTTTAGAAAGAAATGTTTTTCGAACCGGCCGATCTATCATTTTATCGGTATAAACAAGGTCTGACAAAACCCTGTTCAAGCAGAAATGTACCTCGGATATTCGTTGATGGTCATCATTGCAGTTATACTCCGCAAGTTCCCCGAAGTTATAGGGCAGACACCTACATGCAAATGTCCGATATTATGTCTTGGACTTTGAGCAGAGATAAGTTTAAGTATGTCCGATCTATTGTGTAATAGACAGAGGGCATGTCAAATGGAAATCTTTTCTTACATGGAAATGTATCTAGGTCTTTGTTGCAAAATTGTTGATTACGATTTTCTCATTAATGCTCTGCCAATTCTTTGAACTTATAGGACCAGAACCTGGATCCAAATTTTATAAATCCCCGCCTGGGCATTCGCCAAAAACAGGTTTAACACTGGCCGATCTATGATGTCGTGATAACAGGCAAAGCTTGTATGCGAATTTGCTTAACCATGGCTTGGCCTTTAAACAAAAATAAGTTATGGATGTCATGGATTCCGGTTAAATAAGAAATGTATAGAGGTTTTTATGGCCCTCACCACATTTATTATGTTCCGATTCCCAAAATTTCTACGACCAAATCTTAGATGCAAACTTGCTACACCCTGGCTTGGCCTTTGGAAAGAAATGTTTTTCGTACCGCCAAATCTATCATGTTATCAGTATAGTCAAAGTCTAATGAAACCCTGCAGAAAAAAGAATGTACCTAGGTTTTGGAGAATGCGGAATGAAACCCCCTATAACAAAAAATCTACCTAAGTTTTTGGCGATAGCGGCTAACTTTTTTATCCTTTACCAATACCCCGAACTTGTAGGGCCAAAGCTTAAATGCAAATACGTTAAATCACCTCTCGCCCTTTCGACAGAAATAAGTTTCAGTCGGCCGGTCTATGATATAATGCTTTGTAGGCAATGTGTAATAATTTCCCTTTCAAAAAGCAATATATCAAGTTTTTTATGGTGTCCCTCTCATTTTGTAATGTCACAATTCACTAGATCTAGGACTAAAGCTTAGATACAAATTTATTACACCCTGGCTTGGACTTTTGAAAGAAAAAAAGTTTCAGATCATCTGTTTATCTCATTTATGCACTACCAACTCTTTGAACTTATAGGAGCAAAACCTTGATGCAAATTTGATAAATCCTTGCCTGACCATTCGGCAAAAATAGGTTTCACATTGGCCGATCTATAAAGTCATGCTTACAGGGAAAGCTTGTATGCAAATTGGCTAAACCGTGGCTTGTCCTTTAAACAGAAATAAGTTATGGATGTTATGGATTCCCATTTCACAAGGAATGTATAGAGGTTTTTTATGGCGCCAGCCTCATTTATAATATTCTGATTTCCAAAAGTTCTAGAAAAAAGCCTAGATGCAAACTCGCTGCACCCTGGCTTGGCCTTTAGAAAGAAATGTTTTTCGAACCGGCCGAACTATCATGTTATCAGTATAAACAAGGTCTGATGAAACCCTGTTCAAGTAGAAATGTACCTCGGATATTCCTTGATGGTCACCATTGCAGTTATACTCTGGAAGTTCCCCGAAGTTATAGGGCAGACACCTGCATGCAAATGTCCAATATTATGTCTTGGACTTCAGACAGAGATAAGTTTAAGTTTGGCCGATCTATTGTGTAATAGACAAAAAGCATGTCAAATTGAAATATTTTGTTACATGGAAATGTATCTAGGTCTTTGTTGCAAAATTGTTGATGACGATTATCTCATTTATGCTCTGCCAATTCTTTGAACTTATAGGACCAGAAATTGGATCCAAATTTGATAAATCTCCGCCTGGGCATTCGGCAAAAACAGGTTTAACACTGGCCGATCTATGATGTCATGATTACAGGCAAAGCTTGTATACGAATTAGCTTTACCATGGCTTGGCCTTTGAACAAAAATACGTTATTGATGTTATGGATTCCAGTTTAATAAGAAATGTATTGAGGTTTTTTATGGCCCCCACCACAATTATAATGTTCCGATTCCAATAATTTCTAGGACCGAAGCTTAGATGCAAACTTGCTACACCCTGGCTTGGCCTTTGGAAAGAAATATTTTTAGAACAGGCCGATCTATCATGTTATCAGTATAGTCAAGGTCTAATGAAACCCTGCAGAAAAAGAATGTACCTAGGTTTTGGAGACCCAGTATAACAAAAAATCTACCTAAGTTTTTGGCGATTGCGGCTAACTTTTTTATCCTCTACCAAACCAGAACTTATAGGGCCAAAGCTTAAATAAAAATATTCTAAATCACCTCTTGCCCTTTCGGCGGAAATAAGTTTAAGAACGGCCGATCTATGATATAATGCTTTGTAGGCAATGTGTAATAATTTCCCTTTCAAAAAGTAATATATCAAGTTTTTTATGGTGTCCCCCTCATTTTGTAATGTCACAATTCACCAGATCTAGGACTAAAGCTTAGATGCAAATTTATTACACCCTGGCTTGGACTTTTGAAAGAAAAAAGTTTCAGACCATCTGTTTATATCATTTATGCACTACCAACTCTTTGAATTTATAGGAGCAAAACATTGATGCAAATTTGATTAATCCTCGCCTGACCATTCGGCAAAAATAGGTTTCACACAGGCCGATCTATGATGTCATGCTTACAGGCAAAGCTTGTATGCAAATTGGCTTAACCATTGCTTGTCCTTAAAACAGAAATAAGTTATCGATGTTATGCATTCCCATTTCACAACTAATGTATAAAGGTTTTTTTTATGGCGCCAACCTCATTCATAATGTTCCGATTTCCAAAAGATCTAGAACAAAAGCCTAGATGCAAACTCGCTGCACCCTGGCTTGGCCTTTAGAAAGAAATGTTTTTCGAACCGGCCGATCTATCATGTTATCAGTATAAACAAGGTCTGATGAAACCCTGTTCAAGGAAAAATGTACCTCGGATATTCTTTGATGGTCATCATTGCAGTTATACTCTACAAGTTACCCGAAGTTATAAGGCAGACACCTGCATGCAAATGTCCGATATTATGTCTTAGACTTCAGACAGAGATAAGTGTAAGTATGGCCGATCTATTGTGTAATAGACAGAGGGCATGTCAAATGGAAATCTTTTCTTACATGGAAATGTATCTAGGTCTTTGTTGCAAAATTGTTGATGACGATTACCTCATTTATGCTCTGCCAATTCTTTGAACTTATAGGACCAGAACCTGGATCCAAATTTGATAAATCTCCGCCTGGGCATTCGAGAAAAACAGGTTTAACACTGGCCGATCTATGATGTCATGATTACAGGCAAAGCTTGTATGCGAATTTGCTTTACCATGGATTGGCCTTTAAACAAAAATAAGTTATGGATGTTATGGATTCCCGTTTAATAAGAAATGTATAGAGGTTTTTTATGGCCCCACCACATTTATTATGTTCCGATTCCCAAAATTTCTAGGACCAAAGCTTAGATGCAAACTTGCTACACCCTGGCTTGGCCTTTGGAAAGAAATATCTTTGGTACCGGCAGATCTATCATGTTATCAGTATAGTCAAAGTCTAATGAAACCCTGCAGAAAAAGAATGTACCTAGGTTTTGGAGAATGCGGAATGAAACCCAGTATAACAAAAAATCTACCTAAGTTTTTGGCGATTGCGGCTAACTTTCTTATCCTCTGCTAATACCCCGAACTTATAGGACCAAAGCTTAAATGTAAATAGGCTGAATCACCTCTTGCCCTTTCGGCAGAAGTAAGTTTCAGAACGGCCGATCTATGATATAATGCTTGTAGCCAATGTGTAATAATTTTCCTTTTAAAAAGTAATATATCAAGTTTTTTATGGTGTCCCCCTCATTTTGTAATGTCACAATTCAACAGATCTAGGACTAAAGCTTAGAGGCAAATTCATTACACCCTGGCTTGGACTTTGGAAAGAAAAAAAGCTTGAGACCATCTGTTTATCTCATTTATGCACTACCAACTCTTTGAACTTATAGGAGAAAACCTTCATGCAAATTTGATAAATCCCCGCCTGGCCATTCGGCAAAAATAGGTTTCCCATTGGACGATCTATAATGTCATGATTACAGGCAAAGCTTGTATGCGAATTTGCTTAACCATGGCTTAGCCTTTAAACAAAAATAAGTTATGGATGTTATGGATTCCCGTTTAAAAAGAAATGTATAGAGGTTTTTATGGCCTCCACCACATGTATAAAATTCTGATTCCAAAAATTTCTAGGACCAAAGCTTAGATGCAAACTTGCTACACCCTGGCTTGGCCTTTGGAAAGAAATATTTTTCGAACCGGCCGATCTATCATGTTATCAGTATAGTCAAGGTCTAATGAAAGCCTGCAGAAAAAGAATGTACCTAGGTTTTGGAGAATGCGGAATGAAACCCAGTATAGCAAAAAATCTACCTAAGTTTTTGGCTATTGCGGCTAACTTTTCTATCCTCTACCAAACCAAAAGTTATAGGACCAAAGCTTAAATGAAAATAGTCTAAATCACCCCTTGCCCTTTCGGCAGAAGTAAGTTTCAGAATGGCCGATCTATGATATAATGCTTTGTAGCCAATGTGTAATAATTTTCCTTTTAAAAAGTAATATATCAAGTTTTTTATGGTGTCTCCCTCATTTTGTAATGTCACAATTCAACAGATCTAGGACTAAAGCTTAGAGGCAAATTTATTACACCCTGGCTTGGACTTTGGAAAGAAAAAAGTTTCAGACAATCTGTTTATCTCATTTATGCACTACCAACTCTTTGAACTTATAGGAGAAAACCTTGATGCAAATTTGATAAATCCCCGCCTGGCCATTCTGCAAAAATAGGTTTCCAACTGGACGATCTATAATGTCATGATTACAGGCAAAGCTTATATGCGAATTTGCTTAACCATGGCTTAGCCTTTAAACAAAAATAAGTTATGGATGTTATGGATTCCCGTTTAAAAAGAAATGTATAGAGGTTTTTATGGCCCCACCAAATGTATAAAATTCTGATTCCGGTTATTTCTAGGACCAAAGCTTAGATGCAAACTTGCTACACCCTGGCTTGGCCTTTGGAAAGAAATATTTTTCGAACCGGCCGATCTATCATGTTATCAGTATAGTCAAGGTCTAATGAAACCCTGCAGAAAAAGAATGTACCTAGGTTTTGGAGAATGCGGAATGAAACCCAGTATAACAAAAAATCTACCTAAGTTTTTGGCGATTGCGGCTAACTTTTCTATCCTCTAACAAATCAGAACTTATAGGGCCAAAGCTTAAATGAAAATAGTCTAAACCACCTCTTGCCCTTTTGGCAGAAATAAGTTTCAGAACGGCCGATCTATGATATAATCGTTTGAAGGCAATGTGTAATAATTTCCCTTTCAAAAAGTAATATATCAAGTTTTTTATGGTGTCCCCCTCATTTTGTAATGTCACAATTCACCAGATCTAGGACTTAAGCTTAGATGCAAATTTATTACACCCTGGCTTGGACTTTGGAAAGAAAAAAAGTTTCAGATCATCTGTTTATCTCATGTATGCACTACCAACTTTTTGAACTTATAGGAGCAAAACCTTGATTCAAATTTGATAAATCCCCGCCTGACCATTCGACAAAAAAAGGTTTCACACAGGCCGATCTATAATGTCATAAGTTATTGATGTTATGGATTCCCGTTTAATAAGAAATGTATTGAGGTTTTTTATGGCCCCCACCACATTTATAATGTTCCGATTCCAATAATTTCTAGGACCGAAGCTTAGATGCAAACTTCTTACACCCTGGCTTGGCCTTTGGAAAGAAATATTTTTAGAACAGGCCGATCTATCATGTTATCAATATAGTCAAGGTCTAATGAAACCCTGCAGAAAAAGAATGTACCTAGGTTTTGGAGACCCCGTATAACAAAAAATCTACCTAAGTTTTTGGCGATTGCGGTTAACTTTTTTATCCTCTATCAAACCAGAACTTATAGGGCCAAAGCTTAAATAAAAATATTCTAAATCACCTCTTGCCCTTTCGGCGGAAATAAGTTTAAGAACGGCCGATCTATGATATAATGCTTTGTAGGCAATGTGTAATAATTTCCCTTTTAAAAAAAATATATCAAGTTTTTTATGGTGTCCCCCTCATTTTGTAATGTCACAATTCAACAGATCTAGGACTAAAGCTTAGAGGCAAATTTATAACACCCTGGCTTGGACTTTGGAAAGAAAAAAAGTTTCAGATAATCTGTTTATCTCATGTATGCACTACCAACTTTTTGAACTTATAGGAGCAAAACCTTGATTCAAATTTGATAAATCCCCGCCTGACCATTCGGCAAAAATAGGTTTCACACAGGCCGATCTATAATGTCATGCTTACTGGCAAAGCTTGTATGCAAATTGGCTTAACCATTGCTTGTCCTTTAAACAAAAATAAGTTATAGATGTTATGGTATCCCACTTCACAAGGAATGTATAGAGGTTTTTTACGGCGCCAATCTCATTTATAATATTCTGATTTCCAAAAGTTCTAGAACAAAAGCCTAGATGCAAATTCGCTGCACCCTGGCTTGGCCTTTAGAAAAAAATGTTTTTCGAACAGGCCGATCTATCATGTTATCAGTATAAACAAGGTCTGATGAAACCCTGTTCAAGCAGAAATGTACCTCGGATATTCGTTGATGGTCATCATTGCGGTTATACTCTGCAACTTCCCCGAAGTTCTAGGGCAGACACCTGCATGCAAATGTCCGATATTACGTCTTGGACTTCAGACAGAGATAAGTTTAAGTATGGCCGATCTATTGTGTAATAGACAGAGGGCATGTCAAATGGAAATCTTTTTTTACATGGAAATGTATCTAGGTCTTTGTTGCAAAACTGTTGATGACGATTATCTCATGTATGCTCTGCCAATTCTTTGAACTTATAGGACCAGAACCTAGATCCAAATTTGATAAATCTCCAATTTGGCATTTGGCAAAAACAGGTTTAACACTGGCCGATCTATGATTTCATGATTACAGGCAAAGCTTGTATGCGAATTTGCTTAACCATGGCTTGGCCTTTAAACAAAAATAAGTTATGGATGTTATGGATTCCCGTTTAATAAGAAATGTATAGA
>MJUU01042114.1:16539-29815 GCA_002080025.1 Modiolus philippinarum | reverse complement strand
ATTAAAATGTTGTCACTGATATGCTGAACATTTTTGCAATTTAATTTTGACCTCTATTTCAAATTGTTTATGAAATAAAAGACAAAAGGCTTAAAACCCGAAAAAATTGACCATATTCAAGAATAAGTAGTCCTTGACATGCTGAAAATTTTTGCTATTTAAACTTGACCTCTATTTTAAATTGTGTTTGGAATATAAGAGAAAAAGTATAAATTCCCGAAAAAAATTGTCCAATAAAGGACATTTACTCCTATATGGGCATTTAAATTTTTTTCAAAATATTCATGTTCAACTTGGTAGATCTTGATATGCTGAACATTTCTGCAATAATAGTTTACTTCTATCTGGTATAGTTTTTAATAAAAAAAATTCAAAAGAAAACATCAAAATTTAGAACATTTTAAGGAACAGATGCAATAACTCTATGGATCATCAGATACTCTTTTTAAATTAATTTGAAGACAGGTTTATCTTGTCATGCCGATCATTTTTTCGGTTTACCCTTGGTTTGCATAGTATTATTACATTTAATTACAGGTTTAACATATAAGAAATTGTTGTTTTAATAATTATAGTCTGTTTTGTACTGATTAACTTAATCTTACCTGAATTATGATTAATAGTTAGAAATAACTTAATAAATATTCAAGCACATTATCAGAAAAAAATATTTGTTTCAAATATGATGGTTAAATTGAAAATAAAATTAATTAAAATGATCATTATAAACATTGCTGTAGTTTAATTGGATCATTGCTGTAGTTTAATTGGATTAGACTGATAGTTACTCTAAATTTTAAAATGCTTGTTTTTAAAAAGTGTAAGTTATTGAATATTGTGCTTATAGTCTGACTTTTTATGTGTCTATGGCTGTCTTTCCATTTTCCTACTGGTATTTGGCTTACTACAACAAAAAGACAAGCACACCCTATCAGATTCTTCAGTCATGTTAAAGAGATATTCTATAGAAAACATCATCTTCAATCACAAAATGATATTGTCACCAATAAGGCTGCAAGCAATATATATCCAGATGTGACCATCAAAGGTTACTGCTTTCACTTTACGCAATGAATCTCACGGTAAATAAAAAAAAAATGAAAATATATTCTGAAATCTGATGTTTTGAATTTATTTTGCAATCAAAGAAAAAGTGATAATCATCTTCCAATATTCTGCAATTTGTTTTAGATATTTACACAAATATATTTCATTATTTTCTTTTAATCCTGTTATTTTGTATATTCATTTGTCTTTTCTTTTATAATACATTACATTCTTGTATTTTCTTTACTTCCTTAATGGTTTGGCATAAATTTCTCTTGGTTCATTATCAAAACCTATTTGGGTGTTTTTTTTTAGTATATAGAAACCAAGAAAAAATTCCATTAAAATTATTGTCGGAAAGCATCCTTAAAGAATGAGTTGATACAATAACTGAAATCTTAGAAGAAATAAAGATTTTTGAGCCTCAATAAATGAGATTAGTGGTAATCTACTAAGATAAATGCTATATTGGCTGGAATTTGATAAGACTTTTTTGACAATTACAAAAACAGGAAAACAGCAAACACCTACAATGGCCAGGAACTACAATCACATGCCACAATCTACAAGCAGACTGCACCAGAAAAACAATAATTAAAACAAGAGACAAACATAAATAACGATAGGAACTCGGGATAGCCGGACTTGGTACCGGCACCATCAAAAGCCAGTGGTAGGGTTAAACCGGTTTATGGGTACCCAAACCTCCCCTTTCTCTATCCCGTTTCCCTATAGTATCATAAACACGCGAATAAAACCCAATACAGGTAGACTACTAAATCAATGACCATTATCTTGGAACAGAAAAAGCATAAGACAAAACGTAATTTTGAAAGAAGTGTCAAAGAGTGCTCGCCGCTAAACTGCCGGCTAGCTCAAGGAATCTAGTCTGCTGGTAAAACACTGTCGCACTACGGAAGAAAAATCAAACTCAAAACTTCCCGAAGGGTTTGGTAAAGAGTCTTCATGTATTTCAGCAGACATCGGCAGTATCAGTGAGAGGCCAGTATATATGTAAAGTCTTCAGGTCACTGGAATCCAAAGCCAATTTAACGGATTTGTTCAGAATATCTCGTCGATATCCACTATTACGTAAAGAATGTAAGTTACGTCCCAGTTTTTCTGGATTATTAATCAGTTTTTGACATTTTTTAACAACATTTCCATAAAATCGAGGATGAGAAATGCCCTTTGTTATTAGCTGTTTCCGAGTCAAGTCTAACCTACCATTACCACTAATCCTATATCCTAGATATACTTTTTCTTTAACATTTTCAAAGAAGTTTCTAATTTTAACAAATGTATTTTGAGGTTTTACACAATTTTGTTGAAGATTTTGTTTTACTTTTTCACTCAACCACCCTTTATTTCAATTTTCTGAGATCTCATTTAGCCTATTTTGTAACCTTTCTTTTAGCATCATGATTATAATGCACATCAAACATATAAAATGCATACATACACTTGTAGTAATTTTACAGGTAAAATATTCGAATGTAGGACAGAAAGTCACAGGACAAAAAGTCACGGACTAAAAGTCACAGGACAAAAAGTCACAGTTTAAATTAAATACATTTAGGACAAAAAGTCACAATTTATAAATTTTGTCTTTTGAACAATATATTAGGATAAAAAGTAACATTTTGAATAATGAATAAATAAATTGCGCGTCCTATCCAGGTTAAAATTTGACAAACATATTTTATTAAGTTTACCTCGATCTGTCCGTTACTCGACATTCAACTCGATAGTACGGGGAATGTGTCATAGAGACAACGACCCGGGGAGTTACAACAACATAAGATCTTCAATGAACGGTGATCCATTTTTCGAGTGGACTCGAATATTAACTCGAACTAGAATGATAACTAGCACTCTAACTCGATGGTTATCCACACCCTGGACGAAGGTAGACGTTTGAAATCTAAGCTTTATGACATATACAAAGATTTTAACTTTACAAAGGTGACCGTTTTCCCTTCTTAGCAACAATACACATCTTACCAACAATATACATCTTGGCAAGAGTATATCTACATCTCCATCGTATGGAATTTACTTTTCACAATTCATTCGTTACTGTCGAGCATGTAATTTATAAAGTAATTGTTTAAATAATGCAAAATATCATCTAATAAGCTGCCTAGTCACATATTTGTTCAGTCTTGCCACTGTCCTTATACAATTCCACATGTTTAAATTGACTGTGACCCCTAGATGTTTTGTTTTTTGTCGTTTTAACCTGGGTATGGGATGTTGTCTCCTTGACATTTACCCCATTTCCTTTCTTTTTCATATGTATTGATGTTGCCGATATTAGGCGCGATTTTTACTCAGCTGATTGTATCTATAAATACTTGTTATTAGTTTTCTGATGCTTTAAAACAATTATTTTTTTCCGAAAAAAATGGCAATTGAGAGTTTTAAATAGATTTCCTTTGAAACAATGTTTTTGACCTGATATTTTGTTGTCATTTTAGTATCTAACAGAACAAATAAAAACTGTGATACCGACATATAACAAGGAACTATTGGATATACCAGTAATAAATTATTATCCGGGCATTAAAATTTTCAGCTTTATTTTACTGAGTACTTTCTAAAGAACTTAATGGTGACCAGATAGCTATTTGAGGGTTCACAAAGCAAACGAGTTTCTTATTGACATTTTAAGTCTTCTTTTAGTTTCTCTAAATTTATATTTGAAATCAATTACTCAACCTTATTTCTTTGGTTTTTCTTGTATAAAAGTCAATCTTATCGTGAAAGTATTTAGCATGAAACATGATGTTTCTGTAAATTAGAATTTTTAAAAACTGAATTACATAATTGATTGACGACTGTAATTTTATCGCTAATTCAGTAAAACAAATTTGAGCACGCATTCAATCAAACATTTTCAATTTTACTTTTGCTCCTAATAAACATCTTTGAAACATAAAACAGTAATTTGACAGCTCATATAGTAGATCAATCTGACATTTCGTGTATTTGTTTTCATTTTATGCAAGGAATCAGTTTTTTTCCAATATATCCGCGCACTGTACTTTAAACAAATTGGAGCAGTACTTATGTTCAATCGTAACCAACACAAAAGCAGCGATTACTTGAATATTTTTCATATTTAAGGGGTAAACCTGGGTAAGCCTAAAAGTTCCGTTGGTTTGTTTTTTATTATAACTACAGTCTTTAAACTATACAGGACTTGATTTTGGTGTTTACTATAAGCTCTAATTAATATTGTAACTGATATAAAAATATTAAATACAAAGTTCTGTAGTATAAGCACGTGTGAAAAAAAGTATAATAATAATTTAAATAGTATGAACTGAAATACAATAATGTTCTGAATTGTGTTGACTGAATATTTTTTTACCCAACTCTAATCAGAATTTAACACTTCTTGTTAAAAAAAATGAGAATCGAAAGAAAATAAGTTTATGCATGGTATTATAATATTTTAGAAAAATCTATCGTGCCATTATTTTTCTTTGATCATTTCTAGGAACTGTCTATGACCTTTAAATAACAATTGCTGTTGAGTTTCTATCAGACACTTCCGCAATGGAATGGGACGTTTGGCATGCCGTAAAACCGGTTTCACTCACCATTTGTACCAAGTCAGGACCATTTCGGTCGACAATTTCACTGTCGTATACATGTGCAGGATTGGACAAAACAAGATGGTGGACACTATTTGTCGAAAAATGGTAGGCATGAAGAAATGTTCATTTTTTTTGTGTGTACGATGTTCTTTGAATGAAATAAAATACTCTTGTGATCAAGAAGGTCTTGTTCAGTTTATTACAAAAACAGGAAAACAGCAAACACCTACAATGGCAAGGAACTTCAATTACAAGCCACAATCTACAAGCAAACTGCACCAGAAAAACAATAATGAAAACAAGAGACAAACATAAATAACGATAGGAACTCGGGATAGCCGGACTTGGTACCGGCACTAGCAAAAGCCAGTGGTAGGGTAAAACCGGTTTATGGGTACCCAAACCTCCCCTTTCTCTATCCCGTTTCCCTATAGTATCATAAACATGCGAATTTAAAACCCAAAACAGGTAGACTACTAACTCAATGACCACTATCTTGGAACAGAAAAAGCATAAAACAAAACGTAATTGTGAAAGAAGGGTCAAAGAGTGCTCGCCGCTAAACTGCCGGCTAGCTCAAGGAATCTAGTCTGCTGGTAAAACACTGTCGCACTACGGAAGAAAAATCAACCTCAAAACTCCCCGAAGGGTTTGGTAAAGAGTCTTCATGTATTTCAGTAGACATCGGCAGTATCAGTGAGAGGCCAGTATATATGTAAAGTCTTCAGTCTTCTTATTGTCTGTTTCTGAAATCGCTAGTTTGAACATTTGAATGTTTATTCTGCGATGAAACACCATGGTATCTCTGCAATTTAGTTTAAAGCGGGTGATGGAGTGTATTTTCCTCTTTTCACATATTTTAAGACCCCGATTGTTGGGAAAAGGGACCTAGATTCAATTTTTGCATCATGTGCTATTCACTCTAATCGGATTTGCTTATATATGCGTCATATTTACTTAAATATCCCAAGTTAAATATTTATTTATGTTCAGGATTTGACTTGTTTTTTTAACAAAATTGTGCAGGATTGGACAAAGATTTTGGTTCCGGATTGGAATTAAAAGATTGTTCATAATTTGAAAAACTCCGTAATGTTTTTCACAAAAACGTAGCTTTGTGTATGCGATGGCCCATGCCCGTCTATGAATAAAAGCATTTGTACCGAAACAGGTTTTTAACATCCTCCATTAGCTGCGATAGTACTCCTTTAGCCGTTAGATGGCAGATCACTGTTCTGTCGTCCTAGGGGTGCCGGTATCGAATCCTGGTCTGGCGACAGGTTTTGTAATAAAATTCATGCTCTCCGGCTACAGGTTTAGTATATTGTCTGTCACGCTTAAGGCCTTGGTCATTTTTTATGCCTCAAGGAAAGGGGATGTTAGCATATAAAAATAATGCAATGTGTACACATGCATATGACACAACTTTGACCTTTGATCATTATGACCGGTTGCATTTGGGCTATATTATCTGGCATAGTATGCCGTGTTGAAAAATCATATCTCTAAGCCTCGCTGCGACCTGTTACCTCTTTGAAAGTGAAGCTAAATAAATGTGTCTTTGAAATCATGGTTTTACCCAATTTCACTTAGATAGATAGATGTATTCACCACAGAAAGGTGATGTGTCGCTTACTAAAATCCATTCAATTTCAATAAAAGCAACCATTAAAATATATGGCAAGTAACATCTTGTCTACTTTGTTTCTGGAACACTGGCAAGTGCCTGCTTCATGGATCGATGGTATGCTTTTAGCAATGTAACGCCCGTCTGAATCCCAAAATTTATTATTGTAAGAACCCGTTCACTTCATCCTAGGCATACAATCATAATTACACGAAAGCACATGGGCTTATCGGACTATGTAAGTGAACATTTTAAGGAAAGACCCGATGGGAAATTCCTGACTTCATATAATTCGGTCTGAATTACCAAGCAATATAAGGAAAAAAAATCGAAACTGCGTAGGTTCTTTGAAAAGTTGGTGAAGGGGTGGTAGCCGACAGCTCTGTATTCAATGCTGACTATAAAAACATCCGTAATCGGTTAATAATTAAACAACACTGTGGAAACCGAAAAGTACCGAGACTTTTTATTTTGTGTAAAACGAATTCTTGGTTGTTTGGGGTCTAGCTGGTCTTTGATAACTGGAATTCAAAGTAACCTTCTAAACTCAAGACACATATCTATTATACATCACTTAATAAAAATGGTCCATTAGTTTTGACAATCGATCACTTAATAAAAATGGTCCATTAGTTTTGACAATCGACCACTGCCAATATTGTCCATTTCATGACATAACAAATTATTTTTTATGAAGTATTTTTCTTAAAAAAATATACGGAAAATCGTACAGTGCAGTGAAGCTTTAAGTATATTGGGATATTTTTCATCCTATTTGTTCCGCCTGACATAAAGATTTGGTGCCGAAATATGCAAACAAAAGATCAGCTCGAAGTAAAAAATCTTTAAACTCTATGGAAAGTGCCGTAACGGATAATCCAAGCCCCAAAATTGATTAAATAAATGGTGAATGAAAGGAAATGGAGTAAATGAACATGAGACAAAGCCTCTGCAAATATTTGGTAAAATCAAGCAAAGGAACAACGCTTTTATTGTTGTTCTTCATATTGAAGTCACCAAGAGGCCTTCAACAATGAGCTTTGCTCATACCTAATAGTAAGTTCAAGACGGCCCCTAGCACCGGTTTGAACGGAATTCTTTGCTGATTGTCGACCTTTTCTGTTCATGGATGCGGGATTGTCAGCAAACATTAAACTGGCAAAGCGCTCTTACAATCGCTGTAATCTATTGTCCGACAAAAGCACTAGTGTCATAAGCTAGTGGACGATTACAATATATAGACAAACACAGAGCACTCATCAAGTCGATTGTAAGAAAACTTGGCATTATTAAATAGGGAGATGTTGGCACTTTAAACAGGTGGTCAGAATTTCATTTTCAAATTACAAAAATAAATACCTGACAATTACTTGCTTGTTGGACTGACTCGACATGTTTTCACACTTTTGTAAAATCAAATGCAGCAAAAAAATAAACATTGACAAAAGAAATTAACAGTAGTTGTAATATTCACCCTAGTTCTTGATACGAAATAAGACAAAGTATCAAACAAAACACCAATCCTGAACCGAAATCAATGTCCAATTCTGCACAATTTCGGTGAAAAAGTTCCAATTATTCCAATGGAGGGTGTTACAAACCTGTTCGGTACTAATGCTATTCATAGACTGGCAGACGGGCATGTGCCGTCGCATACCCAAAGCTACGTTTCTTTGAAAAACATCCCATTACTTTGTATTGAATTTCCACTAATGCAACTAAAAGGAACCAGAAACGGAGTTTTTTCAACTTTTAAATCCAATCCTGAACCAAAATAAAAAAGTCCAATCCTGCACATTAACAAAAATTTAACTTGGGATATTTATGAAATATGACATATAGATAAGCTAATCCGGCCAGAGTGAATAGAGCTTGATATAAAGGTTTAACAGACAATTGACTGAACAAGACCATCTAGATCGCAAGAGAATTTCATTTTATTTAAAGAACATCGTATACACAAAGAATATGAATATTTCTTCATGCCTACCCGTTTTTGACAAATATTGTCCACCATCTTGTTTTGTTCAACCCTGCACACGTATACGACAGCGAATTTGTCCAGTTGTTTCCACCTGATTGTCTTTTTCTCTCATGGATTTCGGATCTTGATAAAACTCTTTACCCCCATTTACTAAAGTCAGAATTGTATGTTAAACTAAATACAATTGATGAAACTGTGCTTTAACTTATCTCCTTTGCAACAAGATTCACTTTTAACTGGTTATTTTTATGATAAATACATCGGCAAACGAATACCGAAACAAGAACGAGGAAAAGATGAATTCTAAAATCATAAATTCAAAATCACGGCAATTCACAGCAACACGAGGAAATATGACAAAGACAAAACAAATAAAACAAAAAAGAACAAACACGCCACATGTATATTTATAAGCTGTGTGGGACAATATTACAATTTCGAAATTTTATCATACCTATTCCAACGGTGTTTTTCATTTATTTAAGTACTAGGAATGTTAAAAAGGGATAATCTGGTCTAACCCCTTAAGTTAAGAATTAAAAAAAAATAATGTTTGAAAAAACTGTATTTGCGCAATTCTTTTGGCTAAATATTATATAAAAATGGCTTCAACAATTAAAAAAAATATATTTCCTTAATACTGAATTTAAGCATCAATATAATGCCATTTAGGTTTTTGAAGATATTAATTCTTTTCATTGTGGTTTCAAGAAATTACCAAATATCACTGCGAGTAAATGTTTCAAACAGCATTTGATGAACAAAAAAAAAAAAAAAAACCGGACACATTTTTACGAAAAACACAAACAGACAATAAAACTTTTTGAAGTATATGCCCATGAGACAAAGTCTTTACATTCACATGGTAAGACAAAGCAATGGAACAACACTTTCATTGTTTATCAACATCTTGAAGTCAACATGAGTCCTTCGTCAATGAACTTTGCTCATGTCGCAAAGAAAGTTCAAGACGGTCCCTAGCACTGGTTTGAGCAATATTCTTTGCTTGTTGTCGAACAAAGCTACATCCATGTATCTTTTCTTTTGTTCATTAATGAGTGATGAATAACTGGCAAAGTGTTCTTTCAATAGGGTCTGTAAGTCTCTTTCAATTTTGGAACTTCCGGGCACATAAATTGTACCCGGACGTTGCATTTTTGGCAAAAAAAAACATGACGTTTCAAACCAAATATGTGGACGTCACAATCCTCTGACGTCATGGTTTGGCGGGAAACGTTTTTAAATTGAAAATTTATCGTAAAATCTCGATGTCACATGACGAGACTTACAGACCCTATATCTGTCATCTGTTGCCTAACAAAAAGGCTTACAGAAGACAATCAAAATATATAACAATAATATAAGTCTAGGCAATTGTTTTCATTAAAGAGGGTTATGACGCATTTATGTAAGACTCAAATCTGTGTCCTGTCCCAAATCTGTGTCCGTCCGCAAATCTGTGTTCAAAACTGACGTCACAGACATCACAAATATGTGACGGTTCATTTCCAAGCTAATCTGTGTCCTTTCCCCCGCAAATCTGTGTGTCCTTTTCACAAACTCACAAACCTATGTGCTTTATATTTCGTCAGCTTTTGAAGCTAAGTACTAATAGCATATCAGCGTAAAACATATTACATAATTTAATACATTTTCAGTATTGGAACAGATTTGTTTATTTTTTTTTTAAATGTAAAATAAAATAATTTATTTCAAAATTGAAGGATTATATTTACACAGAAACATTACGGAATATGTGGTAGTAAAATGCTGTAAGACTAACTCTTGAAAACCTCGTGAAAATACTTTGATACAGGGCTATTTTTCATTTCATTTCAGCCCATGAAATTTAGAATTTTAAAATTGTCATCCTACTTTCCCATGAAGTTCCTTAGATTTTTGACCGTCATATATATAACAAAGTCACGGGTAATTTAATGAGGGGCGGGGGGAAGAGGGAATTCATTAATAGATTAGCATTTTTATATTTTCCCAAAAAAGTTAATAGTAAAAAGACAATTGATTAAAAGCAAACAGCGCTTTTCCCCCTAAACAGTTAACACAAAGTAAACATTTAACAGTATGGTCCAAAAACCATTAGCAACTGAGATACTTCCTAAAAAACAATTTTAAAAACCCAGCCGAAAATGTTAAACTGGCAACCTGTAGATTTGTAAGCCCATTCGGTAACCAAAGAAGATTTTGAAACTTAAATATCATTTATTTATTTTTCACAAGATTTTCACTAGGTTACCCAAAGTTTCATAGTTCACACAACTTTCATAGGTAATTAATATAAATTTATTTGAATATTGTATATGCTACTCATATCCACGAAATTCAGTGGTAGTTTTTTGTATAAAGTACATGGTAAAAAAAGCAATTCCAATTATCAGAAACCTATTCGTGGGATTATCCGGGATAGAAATATGAGGTGTGTTTTTTACAGCATTTTTATGGTTTCCAGAAAAAAACACGGGAAATTAACTTCACTGATTAAAAAAAGTCACGGGATTTGACTACCCTGTGAAATTTCAAATGGATTTCACGGGGTTTCCGGTGGCGTTTACCCCGAAATCAAAGTAAAATCGTTGGTCACCGTTGAAATAAGAAAACCAAATAGCGAAACATTTTTTATACAAATAGTTTCAATGCCTTGAATTCGTTCCCTTTTAACTGCTTTTTATAAACGATAATGTGGTAGAATAGATAATGGACAAGTGATTTGAGATGCTTAAAAAGTTTCTTTTTATTTGATATTTGTGATTTAACCTAAATGATATAAAATTTTAAAAAGGACATAGATTTGAGGTTTTTCAAACAGACACAGATTTGCGTATGGTGACGTCATGGATAAAGTTTGAAAACTTGTGTTTTGTTACGTGAATATTGGACACAGATTAGCGAAAGGACACAGATTTGCGACAGGACACAGATTTGAGTCCTATATTTATACTGTCAATGATGGTTTCACATATCACTGCTCCTTATTATCAAGTCTACCAATCAAGCTTCCCTTCAAATACATGCATGTCCGGTATTAAAGATCAATAGTCTTTAAAATGTAGCTAATAATAGTCCCGAATCTTTAAAGACTTTTTATTCGTTACTGCAAAAATATTTTTGATAATTGGATAAGATTTTTAAAACTTTTTTTTATTACAGCAATGAAAGGCGATAGAAACAAAGTCTCTAGAAATATCTCTTTTATTGTTGTTCTTTATCTTGAAGTCACAATGCGGTCTTCAACAATAAGGTCAATACGACCTCTAGCACCGGTTTGCGCGAACTTCTCTTCCAAATGCCAAACAACGCCACATCCATGTTTTTCCTGGTCATGCTGGATCGTCAATAAATATGAAGAAACTTAGAAAGTGCTTTGACAATCACTGCTATCCGTTGGCCAACAAAAGATCTAGTGTCTGGTGTGGATGATTACAACATATAGACAAACACAGGACACTCATCAAGTCGATGGTGAGAAAATTTTGCAATAGAGAGATGAGAGCACAATAAACAGGTGGAAAGAAAAACATTTGGAAATTACAAAAATAATAAATGCCAACATTCGAAAGAATGATAGTATATCAATAACTAAATACCGAAGTTACTGTGAATTTAATATCTGGATATGCACATTTCGACAATTTATGTCTCTTCAGTGTAGATAACATCGAAACGTTTGGAAGACCATAACTCAAAGATATGTAAAAACTGATAGAGAACAAATAACCAATATGATCTAAATGTAAAGCCAAATTCAGCTAAGGACAGAGCTATGAGAAATTCTGTTGTAAACAAATGCATCATATAAAGAGGGCATATATCTCTCGCAAAGTATCTCCTATATGGTAGTGATTTATTATTAAAATACCAAAATGACTGCAAATGAAGTTTCTGCCAATTTCGTCAATTGGTGCCCCGCAAAGAGTAAATAATTATAAAAAGCCTCCTATTCAAATTATATTTAGCTATTTTCTTACATTTCGAAGTCGATGGAATACAGGGCACCTAACCTTTGCCTTACAATTGAAAAAAGGGGGATAGCAGGAAATATCTACTGAACTTATGAATACCATTTGGGACTATAAATCCAACGGCAAAGGCAGTGCCTCTGTGAAAATAAATAACAAAACACCAAATATACTGTAATTTAGTTTAAGTTGATGATTTTTTTCGACTACCCATATCTCTCCAAAACAGATAAGTTTAATGGGCTTGAAAGAAAAAAAACATGGGAAATTGTTCAAACAATGATAAAGAACAATAAATAAAATGGGATATCGACAAGATATTGTTCTTGCATTAGTTAAATTAGCTTTCAGATCTAGTGACCTGTTAATTTTTACATACATACTGGCCTCTCACTGATACTGTCGATGGCTACTGAAATATATTATAATTCCTGACCAAACCCTTCGGGAAGATTTGAGTTTTATTTTTCTTCCGTAGTGCGACAGTGTTTTACAAGCCGACTAGACCGTTGACCTAGCCGGCAGTTTAGGGACGAGCACCCCTTGACACTTCTTTCAAAATTACGTATTTTCATTTTCAATCCTTTTAAAGATAGTGTTCATGGAGGTTTTTTTTATCTGTATTGGGTTTTATTCGTATGGTAATAATATTATAGCGAAAAGATACAGAGAGTATGGGAGGTTTGGGTATCTATAAAATGCTTTAACCCTATCGCTGATATTTGTAATGAAGAGAGAGATGAGAGCATAATAAACAGGTGGAAAGAAAAACATTTGGAAATTACAAAAATAATAAATGCCAACATTCGAAAGAATGATAGTATATCAATAACTTAATTCCGAAGTTACTGTGAATTTAATTTCTGGATATGCACATTTCGACAATTTATGTCTCTTCAGTGTAGATAACATCGAAACGTTTGGAAGACCATAACTCAAGGATATGTAAAAACTGATAGAGAACAAATAACCAATATGATCTAAATGTAAAGCCAAATTCAGCTAAGGACAGAGCTATGAGAAATTCTGTTGTAAACAA
>MJUU01042114.1:0-16139 GCA_002080025.1 Modiolus philippinarum | reverse complement strand
GATAGTATATCAATAACTAAATACCGAAGTTACTGTGAATTTAATTTCTGGATATGCACATTTCGACAATTTATGTCTCTTCAGTGTAGATAACATCGAAACGTTTGGAAGACCATAACTCAAAGATATGTAAAAACTGATAAATAAAATGGGATATCGACAAGATATTGTTCTTGCATTAGTTAAATTAGCTTTCAGATCTAGTGACCTGTAAATTTTTACATACATACTGGCCTCTCACTGATACTGTCGATGACTACTGAAATATATTATAATTCCTGACCAAACCCTTCGGGAAGATTTGAGTTTTATTTTTCTTCCGTAGTGTGACAGTGTTTTACAAGCCGACTAGACCGTTGACCTAGCCGGCAGTTTAGGGACGAGCACCCCTTGACACTTCTTTCAAAATTACGTATTTTCATTTTCAATCCTTTTAAAGATAGTGTTCATGGAGTTTTTTTTATCTGTATTGGGTTTTATTCGTATGGTAATAATATTATAGCGAAAAGATACAGAGAGTATGGGAGGTTTGGGTATCTATAAAATGCTTTAACCCTACCGCTGATATTTGCTATTTCCGGTACCAAGTCTGAATGTCCCGAGTTCCTATAGCTGTTCACATTTGCCTTTTATCTTATTTATGTTTTTCCTGTTTAGTTCCCTGGCAGGTTGTAGCATGCAATTTGAATTTTTTAGCCATTGTATATATTTCCTGTTGTCTTATTTAATTACACTGTTATGTGCTTTTTAATATTGTAGATTTATTTAAAAAACGCTTATCTGTCCCAGGAATTCAACAATTATTTTGTAGGTTAGAAACGTTCCATTTTTTCAATGCAAATATTTGGTAATACCTTCGAAGATCCTTTGAGTCAAAAACAAAAGTATTCTTTATATAAAACATATATTATTCTTAGCTAATAATGAATCAATATTTGATAAACCTTATCGCCATATTTTGAAAACGTCTAAGTTAGACCAAACTGATAAGTTTCCTCGCTATTTCTTTATTGTTATTTTTTCCTGAATACAACTCTTGGTTTTCTGTTTCAGGACAAATCTAATTTGGGCGCTCCTTTTTAGATCCCGTTGGTTATTTGCTGTCTATCAGCTTTTGCACATGTTTCGGTTTGTGGATTCCCAAATGTTTTGATTTGATCTGCTTTGAAGAGACGTGGATTGTCGGGATGCGCATATGCAGAAACTCGGTTAACAGTGGTTTTGATATTTTGTTATTTATTTCTCACAGTTCTCAGTTTCATGGAAGTCTGATACATGCCCTACGTTTTCTGTTAACCTCTTTTGATCATTCTTTTGTTTAAAAATTAAAGCAATCGTTTTTGT
The DNA here is from genome assembly GCA_002080025.1 of Modiolus philippinarum. Lineage (NCBI taxonomy): Eukaryota > Metazoa > Mollusca > Bivalvia > Mytilida > Modiolidae > Modiolus > Modiolus philippinarum. The sequence goes on along the minus strand of MJUU01042114.1, from coordinate 14,795 downwards.
TAAGACCTATTGATTTTCAATGTTTTCAAATACATGACAGGAGATTAGGTAAAGATTCCCTGAACTTTTGTTACTCCTGTATTTTGATTGCCTTCCTTATATAAATATGGTATCACTAACTGTGAGGTCTTTATTATTATAACAAAGGGTTGTATTTTAGGAAACAGCAGTTTGATATTAGAAAAGAAATAATAGTGTCCTTTCAAGCAAGATTTTCTTCATCACTTAAAACTGATGCTAATGAAACGTCAAAAAGAATAAGGATGTTCTGAACAGTGCATATAAATAATGTCAAAGGCAATTATCGGCCTTATGAAATACATTCATTCCAGCACAGTAGTGATGATTGTAATAAAGCCTTTTTATGTCATATCAAGCATGATAGAAGTTGAAAATTTTAAGGGAAACTTTCTGTTCTTGAAATTTATAAATACATATTTTATCCACAAAAAGTCTTTATTATTAATTCTAATGCAACATTTATATAACGAAGGTTTTGATTGGTCAAAACTGACCGTCAATTCCACCATCTACACACCTGGGTCAAAGTAGGTTCCCTGTTTAGTCTGTTTCCTAATATAGTTTTTAATACACAAGTTAAAAATAGAACATGAAATTGATTTGTTGCATTAAAATCGCAATAACAGTACATTATTTGAATACCCGAGGGCGTCAATCTTGATTTGACGGTCAAAATATCCGTTTACAGGCTCCGCTTCGCGTCGCCTATAAACTGCATTTTGACCGTCAAATCTACGATTGACGCCCGAGGGTATTTAAATAATGTACTATTATTGCTTAAATATCACCTTTGGCTACTTATTTCCTTGTAGTGAAGACAAACAACACTAGTTCAGTAGTCATGACTTCACTTCTAGATATGGTCCAAGAACGAAATTTTTGGAATTTCGCAATATTAAATTTTAGAAAAAGTGTTTAAAAAATTAAGGAGAAGATGGTGATTGCATTGGTTTATTGTTCTCCACAAGCTTAAGAAACCTTTCAATTGTTAGTCATCCAGATGTTTTTGTTTGAACTGTACTGGAAAGACATGAGTTGACAGAATGACCATCTGCAGGAAGCAAATTCGTGGTAACTCAGGGTTACACCAACTAGAAACTTCGTTACCTCGTCAGGGCTTTGTAAAGGCGTGTTGCTTATGTGCGAGTTGCTTAATATCTGATATAGCTAAAATAGAAGTTTTACCAATATTTCGAAATATTTTTGCATATTATTTACTTGTTCTAAACCTTATAGTAGGATTACTTTTCCATGTCTACTGAAAAATAGTTTTGGATGATTTTCTTTTTATAAATAAAAAAAAACATTATCCGACTTCTAATATAATATTTTTCCCTTTTTTGTATCTACATACCAATTATTGCCAAAGACAGCTGACATCTCGCCTTTGTTGTGTTATTTTAGCAAAATAATTGTCAATTTATGATGTAACATATACATTTTGTACCACGGAGGTTTGAAAGTAATTTATAATCTTAGGAATATAGTAAACAGGAATCAGATATTCGTTTTTTTATAGTGTATGTTATACATCCCTCTGCCATTATTTTCAATTTGGAGATGAACAGTAATAAAGAATTTCGAAATAAATCTCTTGTAATGTCTGCATGATTTCTGATAACGTTTGTCCATGTACATCGATGGTACCAAATTAAAGAAACAAGAAGAGACACCCGAGAGTGACGATGACGCCGACTCAGTACAAGAAGACAAACCCTTATCTCTACTTAATGCTATGTCAGACATGTACCAGTCATACTTCAAGACACAATACGATGCAGCAGAATGCATTCCCTTACTAGTAAAGTGCCACAATTATCTTGTGAAGAAATAATTGAAGAAGAAACTTAACGCCAAGCAATCAACTCTTTCCACAGACATTTTAGGGCTTGTTTCGTTTCGCCAGTGACATTTTGTATATTGCATTATGTTAATTGATTTGATTTGCCATAAAAACATATGTAGTGCTTGAAATTAATTTAAGTGCTTGTATCAGTATCTTTTTATCAATTTGATAGTGCATAAATGTTTTTATAATTATAAAATTTATTGTTTATTATATTGTTTTTCTTTTCGTTTGACTAATTTATTTGAACCATAACCAGGTACTGCAGACACGGAAAACATAACATTGAAACCATACATATAAAAAATCAATGTTTGCTGATTATGTCACAAAGAAAAGCTAGACCTCGGATGTCTCGAACCTCGGATAACTCGAACTATTTTCTATGGTCCCTCGACTTCGACTTACCGAGGTTCGACTGTATATGTGTAAAAACTTGGACGTAACCTCCATTCCTTATACGTAATAGGGGATATCGTCAAGATATTCTGCTTGCATCCATTAAATTAGTTATGAAAGCTAGTGACATGAAAATTCTACACACAAACTGGCCTCTCACTGATATTGCCGATGTCTACTGAAATATATAATAATTCTTAACCAAAGCCTTCGGGAAGTTTTAAGCTTGATTTTTCTTTCGTTGTGCGACAGCTGTTCACCAGCAAACTGGGCTTCTTGAGAAAGCTAACAATTTAGCGACGTACACCCCTTGACTACGTATTTTCATTTAATATCCTTTAAAGATAGTGGTCATGAAGGGAGTTCTCTATCTGTATTGGGTTTTGTGTGTATGTTTATTATACTCTAATAGGGAAACGAGACAGAAAAGGGGGAGGTTTGGCTATACCCATAAATTAGTTTAACCCTACCGCTCGTGTTTGCTAGTTCCTTTACCAAGTCTGAATGTCCCGAGTTCCTATCGCTGTTCATAAATGTCTTTTGTCTTATTTATGTTGTTAGTTTCCTGGCAGATTGTAGCATGTAATTTGAATTTTCAGCAATTGTATGGTGAATAAAAGGATATGGAGTAAATGCACATGAGACAAAGTCTCTACAAATACATGGCAAAAACAAGCAAAGGAAAAACACTTTTATTGTTGTTCTTCATCTTCATACATTTCCTGTAATTTTTTTATTGTCACATGCTTTTGAATTTGCAGATTTATTAAAAAAAACGTTTATCTGTCCCAGGAATTCAACAATTATTAATATGTAGCTTTCATTATTTCCATATATTTGGTAATAAATAACAAAAACAAAATTATTCGTTATATATGACATATGTTAATCTTAACTAATAATGAATCAAAATTTCATGAACCTTGTCCCCGTATTTTGAAAACGCCTAAGTTAGACCAAACTGATAAGTTTCCTCGCTGTTACATTTTTGTTTTTTTTCTATATACAACTCCTCGTTTTCTGATTCAGGACAATTTTCACAGTTCTCAGTTTCATGCATGGAAGTCTGTTTCATGCCCGTTTTCTTTTAAATTATTTTGATGATTAATTTGTTAAAAAAAATCATGCCAATCCATTTTTGATGAAGACTTATTGATTCTACATGTTTTCATATTCATGACAGGAGATTAGGTAAAGAAGCCCTGAACTTTTGTTACTCCTACATGTCATCGGTTCTCCATCTTGATTGCTTTCGTTTTATAAGCATGGTATCATTGACTGTTAGGCTTTTCTGTGTTGATCAGGAACATCAGTTTAATCTTAGAATAGAAACAATGGTTTCCTTTCAAGCAGGATTGTCACAATAACTTCGGTATTTTGTTATTCAAACTGATGCAAATGAAAAGTAAAAAAAGAATAAGGGTGATCTAAAACGATCATATAGAATTATAGAATTTGTCAGAGGCAATCATCGGCCTTATCAAATATATTTCATTCCATCAGTGATGTTAGTGATAAAGCCTTTTTATGTCATATCAAGCATGTCAGAACTGGAAAATCATAAAAGGAACTTTCTGTTTTCAAAATTCTTACATAAATATTTTACTGTTACAAAGGCTTATTACTAAATTGGGGTTATAACATACTTACGATCAGAGTTGTGAAGAACCGAAATACATGACACCAAAAACAAATCTGGTAGATACCACCGGAAAATTTGTCGACTAAATATTAGTTTCGACATCTTATTTCTTTGTAGTAATTATCAGCAGATATCTGAAGGACCAAAGATTTAGAACATTTTGTATCTGAATAAAAAACACAATGAAACAAAAAAAGGTTTCTTCATGGAAAATAATAATAACGAACATATTAAAAGCAAATAATGAGAAGGCCTAAAACTAAAAGCAAAATCAGCTCTAGACAGAACTTAATAGTAAGGGGATGCTCTAGTGCTGCTGATGAGAGTTTACTTCTTGAAACACGTGTACAGCATAACAAAATTTACTGTTTTTCATGCAACGTAGATATTTTTGTATTTCAAACATTATCCATCCTCCTTTTAATATCTGAATACCTATTATTACTAAAGATAGTTTTCTTCTATATTTCAAATTATTTTTCATAGGAAAACAATAACTTTAGCTTCGATTGAAAATTTTGCATATACATTGTACCAGGGAGGTTTGAATCGACTTAAAGCCATTTATAACCTCTAGAACATGTAAAGCAGGAACACCATTTCCGTGTTTGATATCATCTGTTACATATCCCCTGCGATGTAATACTGTAATTTGCTACTTAACTGTGATAATAACAGACTTTTTGAATATGGATTTCCTTTGTTTGGGTTCTAGTGCTGCTGATGAGGAATTAATTTCCAAAATGGCCATACAGCTCATTAAAATTATTGCAGTTGTATTTAACATATGTGTTATGGTCTCATGTTCATTTACTCCATATCCTTTCCTAAAATATTTTATAAAGCAAATCTTATTTCGAATAGCGTATGTACATGTATATTTCTTTAGGACAAATGTTACATAAAATAATCAGATTTAAAATGTATTTCCGTCTCCGGATCTCAACAAAGGTTAACTAGGCTGTAACATTTACCAATTATTTATAGACAAAAAGTGGGCCACACCTGCAAACATTCTTGAACACAAAATCATTTGCAACAAAAAAAAAAAACAAAAATTGCTTAAACAATTATCAATCAAAATTTCATAAAAGTGGCCATGACATCTTGAAAACATATCAGTTTATACCAAACAGCAGTATTGTCATAAAAACGTAACTTTTTTCCTTCCTTTTTACTTGTCCACCTTTTTTATTGCAAATTGTCGTATTCAAGGTGAGGAAGATTGTCTCATATTCGTCGAAGTCTGTGCCATTCGGCTTTACAATTTGGTGAACAGTTTCAGTTTCGATAATTCATTTGAATATGCAAATGGCTATCCCTTTTTGATAAAGACCTATTTATTCTCCATGTTTTCATGCCAGTATATCAGGTTAAGAACCAATAAACTTTTGTAACTCCTACATGTATTTATACTCATATCATCTTAATATGGTATCGTTCATTAATTGACTATTTTACAGGCATTGTTGTTTGACGTATTGGTATCTATTTTAATACAGTGCAAGTTGTATTCAAGGAAACATTTGTTTGATCTTAGAAAAGAAATACTGGCAACCCCTCAAGCAGGATTTTCTAAGTCACTTTCATTAAAGTGCAAGAATTACAAAGATGTTCATGTAGTGCACTTAATGTTTGTCAGATGCAATCATCGGTTCTATAAAATATATAATATTCAAGCAGTGATTTCAGCCATTAAGACTTTTGATGTCATGTCAAGTTCGACTGGACCGGAAAATCTCCTATCTTAATTTTCATTAATCTTTTGGAAGTCCCTAGGATTGTATTGCAATAATGCACTAAATTTGTCATTCCGAATATGGCCATTTGGATAACTTATGTTTCTTCATCAGTGCAATAATATAAAAATTACCGAACCGAATGGTCAAAGCAAAAGTTCAAAGGGCAAAAATACAAAATAAGAGAAAATTCACCGGGCAATGGCCCTGACTTTGTAGGGGCGTTTCAAAAAGCTTAGCAATTAACTTAAAAAATAAAAATAATTATAAATATTGCCAAATCCTCGGGGTGGGGGGGGGATGGGGGGCTGGTCACTTCAAATGTTTTTTGGTAGGGGTGAGCCACTGGCATATCAAATATGGGTACCTTATCACATATTTCTAGCAGAAAGGTAAACCAATGCACACAAGTATACATTGTTATATTTATGAATGAATACAGTAAATTCTATGTTTTCAACCAAAAAGTGGTGAATTATACACGGTTTGATACCTTTTCAATGTAAATATGTCAAATGCTAATTGGTATCTGACACGGATGCAACGGGTTGACCTTCAGTTATTAATTTTTCACAATTGACACAGTCCTGTAGCTAACTGAATTTTACTGTTGTTACTATTGTTTTTTATTGATCACATTGGCTAGGGGGAAGGTTTGGGCCCAATAAAAGTAGTTTATCGCCGCCGCAGCAGGTTTGCGCCTGCCTTAGGTCTAGAAATTTATTAAGCCTTTGTGTCTCTTGTCTTTTTTTCTAGTTAGTTTACTTTGTGTCTATAGGAGTCTAGGCTGATGCTTATTTCGCTGAACTTGATTACTCTTCATTCAGGGCCGACTCCGACCTGGGTGTGGGGTTTCCTCACCGTTCATTGAAGATCTTTGAGTTGTTATTTCTCCCCTTTTGGTCGTTGTCTCTTTGACTCATTCCCCGGTTCCCTTTTTTTTCTACTTATCACATGTGCCATCTGAAATTTCCTATCCTTATCACATATTTTCATCACAAATAACTACCCTTGTCATATAATGTGGTACCTTTTCCAGTGGCCCATCCTATCTCATCATATATCGGAAGTGATCCCCCCTCCCAGGTTCAATCTTATGTTTCGCGCCAAGACTGGGGTACTGAATTTCAGAGTTTGCGCTATCATCTGCAATTAACATTTCACAAGCCTACAGGGTTCAACTCATTGGTATAAAAATGGCACAACACGTTATTGAAGTAAATGATCATGTCTGTGGATGGTCAATTCGACAACTTGTACCTCTTTGGTAATAAATGGACTCAAATATTTTTAATGTAAAAATCAAAACATTTCTTTTTTAAAGTTCACACTGTTAGCGCTTTAGTTTTAAATGTTGTATTTGTAGTGTTTCGTTTGTGGGTGTGCAGTGTGTTTCGTCTTCCGTCTGGCGTTTTTGCTTTTGCCGTGGCTCTGGATTTTTATTTATGTAATTTTGTTATCTGTTCAATCGGTATTCTACTGCCGTTGTAAAGAACTTATGGAGACATTTACTCACCAATAATTATTTTTGACAGTTGGCTTCTCGCCTTGGGAATACATGTAGTATTTCAAAAGGATACATGTACCTCAAGAATAAAACCAATATCAGCTTATGATATTAAATTTAGTTCATTGAAATTAATAAAGTGGATTTTACTTGAAAACTTGCAATATCTAAAGTTAAGAAAATTTTGTTTAAGACTGAGGAGTATCTCCCTGTTGTAGCTAATTTTCTGCTTTTCTATTTAAATCCTATGATTAATTTGTTCTCAGTTAGCTTTTACTTATATTATTGTATTTAGATTTCCAAATGCTTGGATTTGATCAGCACTGAAGAGATATTAGTTGTCGAATAACGTAATACCGAAGTTGCTGTAAATTTAGTTTCTGCATAAGCGCATGTCGACAACTTATGTCTCTTCAGTGCAGATAAAATCTAAACGTTTGGAAGACCATAAATTCAAAGATGTTTAAAATCTAATAGAGAACAAATACAGTAGAATTCTATAACGAAAAAGCTTATAAGGAAATTAGGCTTATAACGAAGTAAATAGAAATTCCCATCCCCGACACTATTAAAGCAACATACGAAATGCGTATAGAAAATAAAAACTGAATAATTATTAAATTCTGTATGCTGATATTTTTATTAAAAGTTACTACTAATTAAGCATTTTTATCTCTTATCTATCTGCAGAGCATATAAAAATCAACCATAGTTTAAAGAATAGTTCGAGGTATAATAATTAGGAGCGGACATTTAACAAATAACGCAAAAACCCGTTATTAGAATGCCATGGCAAACGAATACCGAAGCATGAACGAGGAAAGGTTGAATTCTAAAATAATAAATCCATAATCACGGCAATTCATAGCTTACACGAATTCAGACAGTATGACAAAGACAAAAGAAATAAACAAAATGAACAAGAACGCCACAAAACTAAAGCACTAGCAGTGTGAACCTCTATAAAAACTGAGGTATCATCAGGTGCTCCGGAAGGGTAAGCATCATCTACTTCACGCGTGGCACCCGTCCCACTGCCAGTGTGAAAAGTCCGGTTTTGTCACAGTTGGTGGTAGTCAGTCCGCTAAGAGCTCTGGATCTACCCAACGATGTCTATTCTCATTTGTGAAATAGAAACATTGTAACGGTATGTCAAATCGTGGTGACGACCGTCAAATTTCTAAAGTGACAGTAGCAACAGTGACTGAACATACCCTTGATGTACAAGCTTTTGAGACAGTAATTTCGCCCTGTTAACAAAATCGCTGTACAAACTACAGGCACGGCAATGACGTGTGAATCGCGAAATGTACACGCCATATGCCTAAGATGTAGGAATATTAATACTCAAAAACAGGAAGTTCACTATGGGAAAGCACTATTGGAATGTCGAAATCATCACACTTGTCGTAAAGCTTTGTTTTCAGCCGCCCAGAGTTGTCAATGTAGAGGTATATGTCCAGGTATGATGCTGATGATGGTGTATCAGTTGTCTCTTTACTTTCGAGTTCATTTGGGTATATAAGATGAAGGTTATCCTTAAATTGAGGATTGTTCAATGAATGAACATCATCTATATGACGGGAGCTAAAATTAAAGGACTTGGCTAGCTTATTATCTTTTTTTTCTGAACTAGCCCTTGTATGTACCTGGCTTCATACGAATAAAGAAACAAACTGCTAAAAGTGGCGCACAATTGGTTCCCATAGGTATATATTTACCTTCTGCTGGAAAACTTGCCCTCAAAATTCTACAAATATGTGATCAATCAAGAATTCCAGCATTGCGATGACGTCCTCCTCTGTATACTTTTTGTGTGAATCAGTGTGATGTTTAACAAAATAGGCCCACTTTTTCATACACTAAATATTTAACGAAAGGATATGGAGTAAATGAAGATAAGACCATAACACATATGTTAACTCCAACTGCAATAATTTTAATTAGCTGTATGGCCATTTCGGAAATTACTTCCTCATCAGCAGCACTAGAACCCAAACAAAGGAAATCCATAATTGCAAAAAATGTTAAAAATGCATGAAACCAAAGGAAATCCGAATAATCAGTGATATCAAATATAGCTAAGGACAAAACTACGATGGAGGGAGTTAATCCCTAGGTTTTAGAATTTACATAAATTTAGATAATAGAAATTGAACAAAGTGTACACATTAGATATTATCTTATGTACAAGTACACCATATCTAAGAAAAATAAAGAGCATGCATCTCTACCACGGGGAATTGTTTTACCAACTCCACACTGCAATAAAAGACAAACTCCTGTATTAAATATTTTACGAAAGGATATGGAGTAGATGAACATGAGACTATAACACATATGTTAACTCCAACTGCAATAATTTTAATGAGCTGTATGGCCATTTCGGAAATTAATTCCTCATCAGCAGCACTAGAACCCAAACAAAGGAAATCCATAATTTCAAAAAAATGTTTAAAATGCATAAAACCAAACGAAATCCGAATAATCAGTGATACCAAATATAGCTAAGGACAAAACTACGATGGAGGGAGTTAATCCCTAGGTTTAAGAATTTACATAAATTTAGATAATAGAAATTGAACAAAGTGTACACATGAGATAGTATCTCATGTACAAGTACACCATATCTAAGAAAAAAAAAACATACTAAATAGGAATATCTCCTTTCACCCTTTTTAGTACAGAAAGACTGATGTTTTAAACCCCGGAGTACTGATTTTAGCTTATCGTGTGGAACAGTAGTATAGAGAGGAGAAAATTCAAATGTTTTGACATTGTTGCAGGGTTGAGTTCAGTTGAAGATAGATATTCTAATACGTCTTTCGAGTTTTTTAGAATCCACATCAGATTCTATCTTTGACTGCAGTAAGTAATAAAGTTAGGATCTTAGAAAGGATTTTTTTGTGCATAAGAATAATAGGATCTTATTCGAGACAATATTAAAGATAATACATCGGATACCGAAGCAAGAACGAGGAAAGGGGAAATTATAAAATCATAAATCCAAAATCACGGCAATTCAGTTTTTATAGGGGTTCACACTGCTAATGCTTTAGTTTTGTGACGTTCTTGTTCATTTTTTGTTTATTTGTTTTGTCTTTGTCATGCTGTCTCAATTCGTGTTGCTGTGAATTGCCGTGATTTTGGATTTATGATTTTAGGATTTCCCCTTTCCTCGTTCTTGCTACGGTATTCGTTTGCCGATGAATTCACAGCAACACGAACTGAGACAGTATGACAAAGACAAAACAAATAAAGTAAGTGAGAACCGAACAAATAAACAAAAAATGAACAAGAATGCCACAAATCTAAAGCATAAACAGTGTGAACCCCTATAGAAACTGAGGTATCACCAGGTGCTCCGGAAGGGTAAGCATGATCTGTTCCACGCATGGCATCCGTCACACAGCCAGCTAGAATATAGTATTGAAAAATCGGTTTGATGACTGTTTGGAATTGTCATTTTCTAACCCTTAAACAAAACCAATTAAAATCCATGGTACGTGTAACTTCTCTAACCCTAAAACAGTACCAAGGTAAAAGTTTGAAAAGCGTATGTGAGTTTATTAAATGGATATCTTCCACGAGTGTGAGAAATTCCGTCTTTTCCCCAGTGTAACGAGGGAAAAAGACGTAGAATTTCTAACACAAGTGGAAGATATCGTGATCTTTAATTTTAGTCGAGTATAAGATAGAAAATAGAAGGGAAACGGGGAATGTGTCAAAGAGACAACGACCCAAAGGGGAGTAAGAACCTATTTCTTCCTTAAAATACAACGAACAAACTGAAGAAAAGTAAAACTTGCCATTCCTTGTGAATTTTCCAACTGTGACGTCAAATAATTCACGAAGTTTTTTATTGTAACAATTATGACGTCGAACAAATCGGAATGTTGGATTGGACGTCTACCGATGTAAGATCTTGATTTCCATGGGCTGTCTTATACGGGAAACAGCCATTTACGGAAGAAATGATTTTGAAAAATGCATGAATTCAGAAAATTGTGAACTGCATGTTTTAGTCCACGAAGACAGCTTTTTTCAAATATGCAAAAACATTAAAATTTCTATTGGGAAAGCGGGCGTTTGATCGGACATATGTTTATTTAAGGAGAATATGCTCCTTAACGGTAGTGTATGCAACATAACCAACAGTTATACTGATGAGGAAAATTATCATTATAAGTGAGAACAACAGATCCTGACATTCGTGAATATTTAATCCAGTATATACTCAATTTGGTGATAAGCCAGTTTTTCTCGATTCATTTATGATAACTATCCTCGATATTGTTGTGCCTTAGCTTCTTTTCAATTCCTCGAAGCTTTCGTTTATTGTGTATCTGACTATTTTTCCTCTATTTCTTCTGTTCTTGGATTGTCGAAAATGGCACATATCGTTTAGATGCGTACAATAATATGTTTTGGCATCAGAAGTTGGCATTCCAAAATTATTTTTCCGTAGACTGCCCAGTCGAATTTAATAACAATAGTTACGAATTCCAAACAGATACACAAAGAATATTTAAATGTAATTTAAGAGGACAGTTCCAGAAGAAACGTTCCTTCACTGTTTATTTTTTCAATCACGTTGCTGTAAACACACGTAGATAAAGACTGAACATTTTCCGCGTGAAAAAGTGTTAAATGCAATAGACAATGGAACATTGTAAATGAACACAGTCAATGATTTCTCTCTTTTTCTCGTCGTTGTAATACATTTGATTGAGATAACATTTTAACCGTATTTGTATCTAAGCTGAATTACAGATGAAATTTTCCAAGAAGCCGAGTATGAAGACGGTTACTGCTGTGGATATTTGACCTGTATAACATACGCTATTTTCACAAGGGACGAGTCTTGAGACGGGTTTCTACATTCTAGATAACTAAAATGTTTCATGCAGTATTATTTTAGCTGAATAACAGATGTAATTTTTTTAAAGGAGGAATATGGAGACGGCTTCCTACTACGATGATTCTGGATCAGCAAGATGTTTCGTTCAGTATTATTTAAGTTGAATAACAGATGTAATTTTCTCGGAAGATGAGTATGGAGATGGGTTTCTACTACGATGATTCTGGATTAGCAAGATGTTTCGTTCAGTATTATTTGACATACATTCCATACTAAATGTTGCTTGTGGCTTATCATACCGACTTGTTTCTGAAAAAGAAAACGCACAACAATGATAACCACTTTATTAAAGCTAAAAATACATAATGCATTACTGCAAATCCTTTTATTGTTGATAAAATAACTTGATGGGTGGTGTATATTTTTCGGCCTAAGTCTACTTTAGGGGAACCTGTCCTAGATAGGCTTACCATATCCCTAACCTAAACACTAACCACAGACCACCAACTCTAGCCCTATTGTTACTTTAACCCTATCTTACCTTAACCCTAACCAAAGCTAACTGTAATAAATGTAAATGCAAAAAATCACCACCCCTAAAGTAGTGGGTCCCCTAAAGTAAATGAAAGCCTATTTGTCTAATCTAGCAGCTTATCAAAAACAAAAAAAAAACTTATCAAGATAACAACAGTGATTTCCCCATGAAAAACTGTAAGTCTTTCACTATAATGCAAACATTTGTATGTATAGGCCATCCGGTTGACTACTCACTTGAAGTAAGATAGATTTTCGGTTTTCCACCTGCAACAACAAGATTTACAGTGACTTAAGTATTTAGTTCTTTCTTTACACTAGTGCAAAAAACAGATATAGGTAAAAAGAAAAACCATTGGAATTGATATGTTTGGATGCCTAGTCGGTTCCAATGTATGAATAGTACATTCGGATTAAAATTTGTTTTGTTTTCATCATTCAAAACTGTTATTTGTTTAAGAAAAAGGTTTGTCATTAGCGGATCCAGGTGAAGGTTTGAAACAACATTTCCTTGGAAAATTCTAAATTCTAAAATTTCAAGCAGAATGTAGGAAGCAATATTGATAAAAAGTATTTAAGCCCTCTTTTGCGAAGACTAGATTCGCCGGTTGTCTATCATTTTATGTTTGCATTGTTAGCAGCATTTCGGCTATTTAAAAACTAGTACTGTCTGTAATATGTGGAATGTACATGTTTTTTTTAAACTAGGGCACCTCAAACATTAAACAGATTTTATTAAAACCAATCAAGCTTTCTACAGTAAAAACACACTATATATATTGTGAATTGATTTACATTAAGAACATAAGTTAATTGAGAGTTGGTCAACAAATGCCAGTAATGTTTACTCTATAATCATCTGAGAAATTAAAGTATAAAGTCAGAAATTGCCTGGAGTTTGCTAAAAATTAAGCATTTTTATATTTATTTCACACTGTTATTGGTTTATGATGTTCGATGTGGCTATTAGTTCTACATATGTTAATGCGTTTGCTTTTCCCTTTAAATTTATGGAACAATTTACCATATCCACATAAACAACGACAGTAGAATATTGAAGGAGTGAAATTTACAAAAATCGAAGTCCAAAGACATGGCCAAAACATTGAAAACCAAGGCACTCACAGTGTTAGGTGAAACTGAGAGTGACATAAGGTGCTCCGGAAGGCTAAGCATAAATATTGTTTATCACTGTAACTTGCTGAAAACCCGTCATTCAAATGGTATCTTATTAGAAACCAATCATGTTGAACATTTTACAAAAATGTTTGCAAGACATATAAAAAAAACAAAATAAAACTAGAAAAACTGTGAGAAAGCTCATCAATATATACTCCCAGTCCCAAAATTGATTTCACAACTAAAAAATCAACAACAAAAAATCGAGTCAAATCAAATTTTCAAATATTTCTTTAGAAAGAGAACTCTTGAGTTTAATTATCGCAAAATGATAAAATACAAGGAGGGTTGTAGGGATTATGAAGTCGTCTATAATGAAAATTTTATGGCTTCTCATTTTTGCGATAAAAGATACAAAAAATTAAACATTACAAAGATATATGGTGTCTGACTTATATTTTTTTGTCCTGTTTTTTTTTATCGTTGTTTTAGTTTTGTTATTTTTAATATCCTTTTTGTTTTGTTATGTTTCTTTCGTTTTGTCCTTTTGGTTTTTGTTTTTTGTTTATTGTTTTTGTTTTTTGTTTTGTTTTGTTTTGTTTTGTTTTTTTTTTTTTTTTTGGTTTGGTTTTTGTTTGTTTGTTTGTTTGTTTTCATGTGTTTTTCTTTACTTTTAATATTTGATCCATTGGTTTTCTTTGATTTTTATGAAAACAAATCGATAACGTTAAATGAAAAGATGTCACAATAAAGTTTTTGCTCATATCAAACAAGACGTCGGAAAAGCTAACAGAGAAAAATATAATTTTTGAATGTTCACCACGCCGAGAGCTAAGACTGTGTTAAAACTATTTTGAATTTGTTCTCGAATATTTTTATTTACTTTAATTTCTTCTATGTAATATTTCTTGCTTCTCCTCGGATTGAAGACTTGGCATTCCATCAATGAATCAAAGATACGTGTTACATTGACTTTTAGATTTCAGCGATGCCTTTATATTACTACCATTTGTTTTCTCAGGTTTCAGTTTGCTATATTTGCGATAAGTCCTCAAGTAAGTGGTTAAGGAAGTGTCTGATATTGATATACTTATCTAAGGCATTATTAAATGATTTTTCTGAGGAGT
>MJUU01042113.1:49876-87487 GCA_002080025.1 Modiolus philippinarum | reverse complement strand
AGGAACAACGCTTTTATTGTTGTTCTTCATCTTGAAGTCACCATGAGCCTTCTTACATATGAAATTTCAATTGAAATACTTCTAAATAGATTTGGTATAACAACATCATTAATTATGAAAGAAGAACATGATATTGTGTAATGCCAAATACTGCCAATATGAAAAATTGTTTAAATTTAGTTATGGTGTAAAGCATTTTGGAGATGATCAATATTTTTGCCAACAAAAACCAGAAGTAAAGATTTAACAACAATGCTGTATTTATATCCTTTATGAATAAGTTTGTTCAACGGATTAATAAGTTTGGAAGGACAATTTTTGAATTTATGCGCTTTTAAATGATATTCCCATAGAACTTTGGATGTGAAATACCCTGTTGTATAAGAGCCCTGCATGTAGAACCAAATTTTCCTAATAAGTAAATGTATCATTAATAAAATTGAAGTAAGAAACATCACTACATACTCGTGCATATCGAACAGGTTGTGAAATGTAGACCCCGTAAGAAGGGGCTAACGGAACATCGCCGTTGAAATGGGGAAAATTGACTATGTGGTAGGAGAAATCATCCCTTTTATCATAAACTTTAATGTTTAACTTTCCTTGATTTATTGATATATCAAGATCAAGAAAAGGAGTATGATCACTGCTGCTACTGGATTTATTTAAAGTAAGTTCGGCAGGATAAATTTCAATATGAAAAGGAAAGGAAATGGGGTAAATGTCAAGGAGACAACATCCCATATCCAGGTTGAAACGACAAAAAACAAAACATCTTGGGGTCACCATATGGTCTTCAACACAGTGAGGAACCTCACACCATATAGTAAGCCCTAAATGGCCCCGAAAAGGTAAAAAAGTGAATAAATCAATGGAAACAAACCACATCCAATAACCCAAATATCAAGAAACTAAAATTTTATAAGAAGACAAGGACAAGCCAATGACCAACATATTCCTGACTTGGGACAGGTGCAAAAATTGCGGTGGGGTTAAACTCGTTTTCTTGGATCCAAACCCTCCTCCTATGTGTAGTGAATGGCTAAAAATTAATACACAAAACGACTTACAGTAAGTTTGGATGTGAAATGCCCTGATGTATAAGGGCCCTGCATGTAGAACCAAATTTTCTTAATAAGTCAATGTATCTATAATAAAATTTAGAGAATGTTATTATCAATTTATGATATCTAAACCCTTGATGCAGAAGTTTTTCAGTGAGACAAAGATTTCGGTCGTTGAAGTCAGAAACATTACTACATACTCGTGCATATCGAACAAGTTGTGAAATGTAGACCCTGTAAGAATGGGCTAAAGGAACATCACCGTCGAGATGGGGGAAATTGACTATAGGGAATGAGAAATGATCCCTTTTATCATAAACCTTAGTGTTTAACTTTCCTTGATTTATTGATATATCAAGATCAAGAAAAGGAGTATAATCACTGCTGCTATTGGATTTATTTAAAGTAAGTTCTGCAGGATAAATTTCGTCTGTAAATTAAGAAAATTCAGGATTATTTAAAGCAAAAATATCGTCCAAATATCTATATGTATTGTTAAATTTATCCACTTAATGCTGTTTAGAAGGGTCTTTTTGAATTTTTGCCATGAATTGTGATTCGTAGCAATAAAGAAATAAATCTGCTATGAGAAGTGCACAGTTGGTACCCATAGGAATACCTATTTTTTGATGATAGACTGTATCACCGAAACGAACAAAAATATTATCAAGAAGAAAATTTAATGCTTTTATCATATCCTGACAAGTCCAGTTGGTATAATTGTCATGTTTGTCGTCACTGAAAAGCGATTTAAATGTATTGCAACAAATGTACGTACATCCTGATTTTTTGAAGGACCATTTGATCAAATACGAAAATTTCTCTTTGATGAGTGTATGCGGTAATGTAGTAAAGAGGTTAGAAAAATCATAGCTTTCGACGGAGGTGTATGCTTCATTTACAGATCGAAGTCTTTCCAAAACTTCTACCGAATTTTTAACACGCCAAAATAAGTTAATTCACTGTATTCATAACATTTGTTGCTAAAGTTGATGACGAGATTTTTTATGGTAGTAAGTGCACTGGTCAATAACACAGATATATGTGTAGTTGAACATTTACTTGATGCCGAAATAAAACGAAATTTGAAAGGATTTTTGTGTAGTTTAGAAAGCCAATACATAGTAGGAATGCTTTTATAATTAGGAGTTGCTTTAAGTTCAGCTGTAGCTATCATGTGATCATCAATTATATGTGTTTCTGTTGACGTGGTAGCTTGAAATGTACAAGAATTGGTAATCCTCGATGTAATACTTACGTCAAACAACGACCACATTATTGGCTGCTTTATCTGCAGAAACAAATAAATACTCTTTTTCCAATTCTTTTAACTTCTGTTTGATTTTTGAAATAGCAGGAATGGTATTCTGCTGCTTATAATGTGTTTCAAAATGATTTATTCGGATATCAACAACTTCCATGCATTTGTTAATGAAAGTGTCTGATGATTTTTTATCCGCATTTTCTCTTTTACACCACTTTTTACAGAATGACATGATTGCTTTTTTAATTACATCACGACAGTCCTTCCAAATTATTTTTGAAGGAGGACGATATTCGGGTCCTTTTGGAGAAAAGTTTTTACCTCTCGGTCCTGGACGATGTTGAGGTCTCCTGTAATAACATGACCACTAACTTCGAGCTTGCACAATTTCAGGTCAAGGGTGAATTTTGATTAATTTCAGGATTTTTGGTAACGGATGAATAATTAAAAATAAGGTCTCTTGTAGGTTTTTTGTAAGTATATGAAATAATGGGTGGTTCCATATTCTAAAAATAAGGAGGAATAAATTTGATAATTTTTGAGTCTCTAAATATACTAGATACATCAATAAGATCGATCCCTTTGTTGATATACGGTAAATTAAGGAAATATTTGTTTATCAATTTTAGGAAACAATTTGTGGTAGCAAAATGATTATTCCAGCAGCTTCATACATTGGACTGTAATATGGTATGGCATTGCATTTTCCAATAAAGTATTTAATTTAACAATAGGAATTGAACATGATTTACAAAGCAAATTATGTCTGCCATTATTTTCAAAGATAGTCACAAGGTAAGAAATTGAAACTGAAGTTCTGTGGTATTTTCGTTTATTACGATTGATACGTTTACCGTTGGATCGTTTATTACGTATTTTTTTTTTTGAAACAAAATCCATAATATTGATGGAAGATGTTCTTGATATATATAGTTGGCTTTTCATAAAAAAAAACATGTTTTCCGATTTCACAAATTTAAACAGTATGCTTGATTTTCTTATTGATAATATGTTTGTTACATTTGCAGCGTCTCTTTATCAACAGCAAGTTGGTATACCAATGGGCACAATCGTACTCCTTTACTGGCAGACTTGATTTTATATTCCCACGAAACTGAATTTCTTCAGAGAATTGTATAATGTCACGATATAAAAGATGCTAGATCCTTAAATCTCACTTATAGATACATTGTATATTGATGATGTTTTTCATTAATAACGCATGCTGGATTAATCCCACCCATGTATCCTCCAGAACTAGAGATAAAGGAAATAACAGAAACCACTATATCAACAACTTTTAGGGAATTTTCTTTAGAAATACTTGAACCATGTCAGGACCATTGCGGTCGACAATTTTCCGGTGGTTTTCCACTTAATTTGTCATTATGCCTCTTAGGCTTTTACTCTTGAGAATTCTGTAAGGTAATTTATTTTATGTGATGATATTATTACACAAAATAAGAAAATAATGCACAGTTGCAGAATATTTTAATCATTGGTTGTTTTACTCACTTTCGTATAAGAGATATTTGATTTTGTTTACATGACTGTTTAAAATTCGCTTCTTTTCTTCCAGATTATAATTTAAATATTAAGACAAAATATGCGTTTTTGTCTTGATCCAAAATTAGTATTTTTGTTTTATTTTTTATTTTATTTTATTTTTTGGGGGGGGCGACTCTTTGCTGTATCATAAGAATTTAATATTTGATGTTTACCAGAAACATGATATTCTTCTATCAGCTTTTACATATATGTCGATTTTTGGATTTCCAAATATTCTTATTTGATCTGCACTCAAAGGACATTTGTTGTCAAATGGCAAAATGCGACATTAAATTAACAGTAACTTCGGTATTTTATTATTGAAGAAACCAAAAGAAAACACAATATAAACAAATGTATTTTTAAGGATGTGCTCCCAAAGCATCAGTTAAATTATCGACTTTAAAAGGTTGTAAATGTTTACCTTTTTAACTGACCAACCCTGTCAAACGACCAAAATTGAATTCAAAACACCAAAGACGACCCATGATTCGATATTTATTTTATCACGTTCTCCCGGTTCGAATTTATCCATCGTATTGAATTTTAGGATTCAGTATTATTGAAAGAATACAAGAATAAGTAGATAACCGGCATCCCATTGCTGCCGGATGAAACTTGGACACATCTGCCGGTTTAAACGCTTTCATTTAATCAGATGTCTCCCCCTGATTTTACCATGATTGTAATGTGTTACGTAATCCGGACAAATTCGTAATTAATAGATTATATTGATAATAATCGTGACTATTCAAAACGCTAAGTGACAAAACGAAATATTCGTGCGAACTTAAATTGATTGCACCTAAACATGAAACCCTCACAACGATTTAAATTCTCTTATTAAACGTCGGCTTTTTTTCCTGACGCTTAATCTTCCGATTCCGATCAACAAATACGTTAAATTATGAAAAATGTTTATTGAGCCTTAGGAAGTATATTATTTTAGCACATTTGAATAATTTGTCATTAGCATTTGCCTGAACTTGTCTAGTGCATTTCAATTAAGGATGGAAATTTCAATTTGAAACTAATGAAATAGTTAGTTATAATAAAGGACACTCAGTAAATAATTGTAAACCATATTTAGACCGATCATCATTTTACAGCATATCTACCGGGATCATTTATTTTCTATTTAAAGTTGTAGAAATTGCCATTGCACTAACTTAATTTACAGCACTTTGGTATACCCAATGGCCAGTACTTCGGTGCTTGCTTTAATTTGAAATCTTGCAATATCTAAATTTACTTTTTTTTAACTATGGAATATTTCCCTCTGGCAAAGATACGTATTTAACTAATTTTGTCTTTTTTATTCACATGTAAATCCTATTGGTAATTTGTTCTCCATCAGCTTTTACACATATTCAGGTTTATTGGTTCATTTGATCTGCAGTAAAGAGATATAAGTTGTGGGTGTGGCCATAAGCAGAAATTCAATTAACAGCACCTTCGAAATTTTGTTATTTCATGTAACTTGGCCGGACACCGAGAGTATTCACCAAACAAATAGCCGGTATTCCGGTGCTGACCCGAAACCGAGTTTAATCGATATCTTGCAATATCTAAATTGGATAAATTTTGCTTAAAACAACAGAGTATCTCCGTAGCTGATTTTGCCCTTTTATCAATTTATTTATTTAGCTCTAGTAGGATTATCATCAACTTCCAAATGTTTTGATTTGATTTGCACTGAAGAGGCGTAAGTTGTCGAAATGGCCATAAAAATCAAATTGACAGTAACTTCGATATTTTGTATTATATAAAAAAAATAACAGAAAGGGAAACTTAGACAATTAATTAAATCCAAGTTTACCATGAGAAAAATGTTTAACCCTGGAAAGGTGTGATGTCTTATGTCTAGGTGTGATGTCTTACGTCTAGGTGATTTCCCAGGTTTGTATTATAATGAATTACTGTTATCGTTTTCAGATACATAATTTGTCCATACCAATAAGGGTAAAAGGCTTTTCCTATACAATTTGTTCAATGAGGGTAAAGCCTTTTGCTATTCAATTTGTTCATACGAATAAGTTAAAGCCCTTTCATATACAAAAGAATAAAAAAGACGACAGGGATTACGGGATACAATGGCCGAAAAACAAATTCACATGCCACAATGTACCAATGAATTGCACAAATAAAAAAAAAACAAGACAAACGTAAACAACGATAGGAACTCAGGACAGCCGGACTTGGTACAGGCACTAACAAATGCCAGCGGTAGGGTTAAACCAGTTTATAAGCACCTAAACCTCCCTTACTGTGTAACGTTTCTGTGTTTATTCAAATGAGGGTTGAAGTCTTTTGCTATGTCTTATAGGGCCTGTATGTTTCGTACAATTTTGGGATCAAAAATTGTACCCCGAAGTTGCATTTTAAACAAAACCAGATGACGTTTCAAAAAAAAATTTGAACGTCATAATACAAAAACGTCATATTTTGGTGGGAAACGTTTTCGAATTTCAATCTTATCGTGAAATCACGCTGTCACATGACGAGACTTACAGACCCTATTGCCAACTGAAGAGAATGAACAGATTTTTTAACCGTTAGTAGTGTTTATACAGAAAATCTATTTGAAATGCCAAAAATTCGAATTGCATCAGGGACGGATTTAGGGCTAGGGGGCGTATACTCCCTCCTTTCACCGTAACACAGAAAAAAGACAGTTGTCAGAATTCTGTATTAATCTACCTGAATACCGGTAGTTTTAAGACATCTATTCGAATTATACTAGAAAATAATTTTTGTAGGATTTTAATGCAAAAAAGTCAAAATTTCGTTTCTACTGGCTTTGCTCCTCGGTTTTCATACCATTTTTTTCTGATTAACCCCATCTCTTCGAAAATCCTGCATTCGATCCTGTGCTTTATTTAAGATCTTCGTGAATTACTATTTTTTTATTTTCAGCCCGAAAATATGTACATGCGATTGGCTTTTCAAAAGACCAGCTTTTCTATTTTGTTTCGCAGTTTAGCTTATATAAAAACATCTGATAGAAACCAGCACATATCTTTGCTGGCAAAGGGTTACGATATGCCCTCCTTTTCAAAAGCAGTGGGCAGATCGTAACCCCTGGCCAACGCAGACTATCAGCAGACTATCATCACAGGAAATACCAAGAAAAAAGTTTATTTATTTCCTATCATCTAACATTTTACCCTGGTTTTGTATTTCCCTCAGATGCCGCCTTATAAGCAGCAAACTAAAATAATATTAAAGATTTGCTGTCTCCCATGATGTAACAATAATTAGGATACTGTCATTGTGCTTAGCTCTGACCAAAACTGCTTTAAATTTGATCCTTTTGGTAATTTGTTCTCTATCAGCTTGTAGACATATTTTGCGTTATGTATTTTTAATGTTTAGATTTGATCTACACTGAGGAGACTTTACTTGTGAATGGCCACATGCACAGTTTCCTCGGTATCTTTTAATAGATGATTATCTTAATTGATGAGAAGATGTACGTCATTTGTATGAACTTTGAGGCAAAAAGTACTCGAAGGAAGGGAAATTAATTGCACCTAAAACATGATACATTTACCACGATTTACACTTCTTGAATTGAATGTGAATTTTTGTCAGACACCAAGTCACAAAATTCCCAACAACATCAACGTTAAATAATGAGGCATTTTTATCAAAGCTTCATGAAGTATTACATTTTTACGCATTTGAATAATTTTTCATTACGATGCAGCTAGATTTGTCTAATACATTTCAATTTGGAATGGACATTATTGATTACTTAGTATTTGTTCATTAGTATGAAAGAGAACTTCCTGAAAATTATATTTAGAACAACTTTATTTTTACTGCATACCTGCCCTTATGATTCATTTCTCTAAGTAAGGTCGGTCACCTTGTGTAAGAATTTTATATAGATGGTTCAGTGTGTAATAACATTGTCAATAGAAAATTATGAGCAAAAATATTGATCAATCAATGTGCTCATTTCGTAGTTAAAAGCTTTTGAAATTTTTGGAGGAAACCGAATCTACCGTATAGCGGATTATTTTCGTGGGTCAAAAATTTCCCGGATTTGAGGGAAAAATGTATTCCAAAAATTTTAAGCATTTTAAATTTCTGCGGATTATCAAAGATCTTGTATATATGCCCTAAGAATACATAAAATGTTCACGGAATTTATTTCGCGATTTAGGTCAATCCACGAAAATACGCAAAAATTACCCTCTGTACGATACCCAATTTTTTCGGTATTTTGTAGTTACCCCTTTTGTAGATGTCCCTTCTGGTGGACTGTTAGTCCCGAGGGTACTCATCAACCCAGTAACCAGTATTTTGCTGCTGGTCTGAAAACCGATTATATTTTGAAACTTGCAGTATGTAAATAAAATAACTTTTTGTATAAAATTAAGGAGTACTTCCCTCATGCATAACGCTGTCCTATGCTGAATTTTGGCTTTCCTTTTTGATCCTATTGGTTAATTTTTCTTTATAAGCTTTAACACGAATTTGGGTTTATGGACTTCCAAACGTTTCGACTCGGTCTGCACTGATAAGACATAGATTGTCGAAATACGCATCTGCAGAATCAAATTTAACAGTAACTTCCGTATTTTGTTATTCGTCTGAAACATCATCAAATCAAAACATCCAAATCATTTCATGTTAGCAGAAAAAGTTTTAAAGTTCTTTTAGATCCGAAAGGTCTGTTTTTGTATTCCGCTTATAAAGATAGATTGCGGCATATTTAAATAAAAAATAAAGAGGATAAGCATACCATTTTTGTTTTCCATGTGCAATGATTTAGTGTTGTAAAGTGCTGCTTTTACTTGTCTCTGACTATATCTTTGTTTAGTGTTTATGTTCTCACGGAAAATATATATATTGTTTTATAATATTCAGACCTGTTCAAATACCACTAAAGCAGATTTCACTCATTTCTTATGCTTGAATATTAATTTTACGAATGAAAGCTAAGGAGGAAAATTACTTGGTCTTATTTGAACATTAATATTGATTAATATTAAGTTCAATGTTATCTAATGATGCGTATATGCAACATTGGAAAACCACGATATTAAGTAAACTTAATTTACTTAAAACTATGTTGCATACACTATGCCCCACAGAATAATCCATAATTAACAATAAAATGTCTCGAAATTTTGAGGATTTAAAGAAAATTATTTAATTGCTTTAAAGAACATAGAACATATATTCATAATCTTTATGAAAATATTTTTCAATCACACTCAAGATGTTCAAACTTTGGTAAAAGTGTAAAAATAAGAAATAAAAAACTTTAAAAAGTAAAATACAGAAAAGGTAACTACGTCAGAATTGAATAGAACACAAAGCTGTTGCCATTGAGAACTGAAAAATCCATTGTTTATTATCCAAATTCACAGGATCAACTATTCCATCTATAATTCTGACATAATGTCTTTTTAGTATGTCAGTTGATCCCAATGTCATAAGCAAAAAACTTGCTTGTAGAAACGCTCAAAACCAGGACTAACGTAAAATTGCTAATTTCAAGACTGAACTTTTAAACCTATTCAATTTATTTCCTTAAGCACACAAATTTTACGAATTCGTTCAATCTTCTCGAAACTATTATAATCTTTTATATCTAAAACAACGGCAGTAGAATACCGAAGGAACAAAGCACAAGATTACACAAATCAAAGTCCAGAGACAAGGCAAAAAGCAAGAACACCAAAAGACGGAAGACCAAAGACACCACATGTCCACAAAACACACGAACATTACATATACAACACAAAAAACTAAAGCACTAACAGTGTGAACTCTCAATAAACAAGAGTGACATCAGGTGCCCCGGAAGGGTAAGCATGCCCTGCTTTGCACACAGCACCCGTCATACCTAAAGTATCAGAACAAAATCAATTCAAATGCATTTTCATACATTTAGATAAAAAAATTCAGCCATTAAACTTGCCACTTGTATACAATTTTGACAATTTCTATAGCTTTTTTGAAATTGGTTGCATAGGACCTCCAAAAACAAAATTAAATAACTGTCATTTGGAAGGGCAACTGTTTATACATTTGCAACAAAAAAATAGCTTTGGGTCTCGGTATCATTTGAGTAGTACCACCCTCCCAAACACTGCAAAATAGCTAAAATGGACACCAAAGCCAATTTACAGCCAAGAAGTCAAACCACAAACAAGTCTGGCAAAATATTAATTTTATTTCTAAGAAGTACAAGTCAATCTTAAACGGATTTCGTCATTTGAGAGTACTCTGACCCGACATAGGAACAAAATGAATGCCTTTATGTCCGTACTTCTTTACAGTAACTTTGGTATTATTTTGATGGACCACTTTCTCTGTGTCTTCACATGAAACGTCATCAAACCAAAAGCATCCAAATCATACCATATTAACAGGAAAAATTTCGAAGTTCTATAAGTACTGAAAGGGCTTTTTGCGTTCTGCCAATTAAGTTCAATTTTGATTCAAATTTAATTATGATATGGTCAAAGGGACAGATTGGAGCATATGCAGAAAATTGAAAGTGATTTTACTAAGCATACAATTTTCGTCTTCCTTGTTGAATGGTTTAGTGTTGTATGTATTTTAATTATGCATATTATGCAGTTTTGATTTGTCTCTGAGCAAACCCATGTTTAGTGTCTATGCTTCAATTCCCTAATGCTATCAAGTTCAGGCAACACATTACTGTACGTCAATCTAGACACGTGT
Organism: Modiolus philippinarum; assembly: GCA_002080025.1. NCBI lineage: Eukaryota > Metazoa > Mollusca > Bivalvia > Mytilida > Modiolidae > Modiolus > Modiolus philippinarum. Next base: position 76,903 of record MJUU01042113.1, on the reverse strand, counting down.
CGAGTTAAAAAATAACGACGAGTAATGAGCAGACAACCCATTAAGGATCGCCAATTAAAGTTATCAGTCGCAGGAATGACATGTTTGGTTAAAATACTACTTATATTTAATAGCAAGTGCTTGTTAATGTCACTCATATTCCAGTTTTAAACCATGTATCATGCATTTCTTATCAGCACGAGTCTGGAATATGGAAGTTAATATCGGTTATCATTTTATGAATCATTTCACTCTGTCAATATTTATTTTTGGATTGCGTACAATGAAAATGCAACTGTATATTGCAAAAAAGTACAAATATCAGGTTCGAACTTCGAACTTTTGGATTGTCAATAATATTTTAATTGTTTTGTTTCTGGTAAAAAAAATAAAACACCAACAAGTCTAAAAACAGAATGTACGTATCTTTTTATGGCAAAAATGATTCGATTTGTAATTTTGCCTCAATTTATAAGTTGTTGAATATTTTAACATTCATATATGTGCAACAGCATAGTGTCAAGTCTAATAAGAAGTTTATTGTAAATTTAAGACGAAAAACAACAATAAAAATGTTGTTCCATTGTTTATTTAAGCATGTATTTTTAGAGAATTTGTCCCATGTAGATCCTTTCAATCTTTATTCAAGGTCATTATACAGTGGAAAGGTATGTTTTCTTCTAGTTTTTTAATATATAAAAACGTATTTTCAAGATCTTGAAGGATTTTTTCATGCAATTCTAAAGAAAGAAATCAAGAATGTTCAAAATTGTAATTTAAATTTTTTTCAATTTCAAGTTCGAATGAAAACATTTCTAAAACCCTTGGGCGTCTTTCAACGAATTACGTTACTGTGAAGTCATAGATATAGAGGCAGTAAAATCTTTTTAAAAGTAGAATATATCCATTTTCTGATCATTTAAGTAACATCTAAAGCTTATCGATTTTACATTCTTGCATCTCTAAGGGAACCGAATAATGATGCAACCATGCATTTAAACATCGATTTATCAGGTTCATTTTAAAACCAAGGTTATTTGACCAGGTGTGCTTTTTGATTAGTTAAAAAGGGGTTATTTCCTGTGGACTATTTATGCACATAAAGAAGACTCTGCTAGGGTATATTCACAGTAATAACTTTTACAATTTTAACGTCGAAGTTTATGTCTAATTCCCCTCCTGTTCTTTTAAAAGCACACTGAACTAAATAAAGGGTATCTGGCTATTAAATGCGATGAAGGAATATGTAGAAAAGCGCAATGGTTGAATATCGTAACTGATGTTGTGAATTTAATATGTAAGAACGTAATAAACGGATAACGTAACTACATGTAACAAAACTTGTTCAAAATATGAACACCACAAGTTAAATTTCAACATTTATTGCTGTCAAATTGATATAATGATTTGTTGAAGTTTAATAAAACAATGTGCATTTCAAAAAGTAAATTAGAAAACACATTTACTTTTTCTAACACAAATAAAGTTTCACAGATAAATTGTTTACTTACCATTATAATTAGAAAGCTATGAAGTCTAATTAAAGTTAGTGTTGTTCGCAATGATGAATGTTAAACTTTTATAAAATCGAAAATGAGATTCATTCTTCGAGGTTTATATTTTCAATTTTACAACTTGGATAGTTTGTATTTTGAAACCATTAGTCATATGCCAATGATGGTGGACCAGAAGTCCCCGAGGGAATCCACCAACCAAAATGTCAGACTTGTCTAAAATGAAAATGTACCTTGCATTTTATAAAAAAAATTTACTGTTTTTATCAAAATTCTAACCCAGTAAAACACTGAGGCTTCATTCCATGCATGGCACAGGATGGATGTCTTAGGTACTGGATTTAACTTCCTATTTGGTATTTTTGGCAATGAGTCTTTCTTTGTTTTTTTGCTACATCTTGGATTCCAATTCTACTGATAAGAGGTTACTACTCATTGAAAAACGTGTACAGCATAACGAAAGTGCTGTTTATTATGTGACTTAGGTTTTTTTTTAATATTAGTAAATAGTAAGTACCAATGTAAACTAGGATATAGTAAATGGTTATCACTATGTGGAGACATACATTTTTCTACAAAATTTCTCACAGTACATTGTACTTCGAAGCAAACGTTTACAAAAAGGAGGCTTGTTTATGATTTTATAGATTGCTTGTCAAATGGAAATCCAGAATCCATAATGGCATCATATATATACCTAACAATTAAGCGCAGGAAATGTCGCCAATTCCATACATCTCGGTCATTAACAGCTATTAAAGGTTACGTTATCTTGACGGAAATGTAATTTCAATTCATTTAGCTATAAGGCTGCCGGACATGGGTTTTTTAATATTTAATCATTGTCGTTATTATGCCGAACATTATTCGACAAGAGTTGTACAAGGTTTTCGTAATGCTTAGAAATTATATTATGGTATCAAATTATTTTGTTATTAGTAGATCGAATCGCACAAGACGTTAAGTATATAAACTATGCAAATGAGAAATATTTTGTGTACCAGTGATTGACTGATAAACTTTTCACGACATAACTCAACTCACAGTAAAAATTACGAACAACTACATGTTGTGGAAAATGTTAAATGGGTTAAACTGGTTGATAGGTTGATTTGAAAAAAAAACAGAAATGTCAAAAAAACATCAATAATTAATGTTGTATATTTTATTTTACAAACTACAATGCGATAAGACTTGCAAAAAGTGTATTAAGAGTTTGTATAAGCATATCACATAAGATATAACACATTGTTGTTAGGTTTAAATTCGTTCAGTGTTATTTTGTCTATCTCCGACTCGTTACTGGCTTGATTTTTTGTGGGAGTTTATAATGTCTTTGTTTCGGTTTTTATGTTTTGTTTTGTATTTTTAGTTTTGATTTCGTCTAAAATATTTCCTGCATAGTTTTGTCCTCCTGTTTGTTTTCAGATTAGGTAATGAGAGGAGGCTTCTCAACGTTTAATGGCCATGGTTCAATTTATGGGCTAGACAACTAACACGTACCATGAATTACGACTGGTTTTATCTAAGGGTTAAAAATTAACCAATAAGCTAACAGATCTCTCAATACTCTAATTCAGCTGGTTGTATGACGAATGAAAGGCTTGAAGTAGATCATGTTTACCGTTTCGGGGTACCTGATGATACCGTCAGTCTTTTATAGGGGTTCACTCTGCTTTATATTTCTTTATTGGTTTTGTCGTTGTCATGTTGTCACACCTAAATTGTCTTTTTCGTTTTTTTTTTCTTTTCTTTTTTACAATTTCACTCTTCTCTTCCTATGTTTCAGTATTTTTTGCCGATATATCCATTGTAGTCTCTTCTGCGTCCTCTTTCTTTATGTAACATTCTAATAAGACTTCATAGTTAACACCGATCCGTTGTAGATACATGTATACATATAAATACGTAAATAACGCGAACTAAAACAATCTGACAAAGATTTAAGATTAATAGTAAACGGATATGGAGTAAATGCACAAGACAAATACGTTGTTAAACTAAAGGGTCTTATACACGCAATGTTATGGCTTTTAACTATTTGTTTATATTGTTTTCAGAATGGCGTTATGGGGCAATAATGTGCAAGATAACTCCTTACCTGCAGGCTGTTTCCGTTTGTGCTTCTGTCAATACGCTCGCAGCTATAGCAGTCGATAGGTAAGGTATGATAAAATAAGCCAATGATCTTTTTTTTAAGAATGTCGTAAGGGATGTTTTCAAGTCTTTATAAAAAATTTTGGATTTCTCGGGTTTAAAATCTTTCATTGATAGTAAAAAAAATATTTTGTTCTATAATGCCGTTTTCTTAAGGCTTCAGTAAAGCTCATACAAAATCATCAAACAAAATCACTACATTGTAGATTTTTTTCCAAATGAAAAGAAACCAAGTTTTCCCAATGTTAAAATACGGTAAAAGTATTGCAAAAAAGTATTAGAGTTACAGCGAATGTGAATTAAATTATATTGCAATATCGCAAATGAATAAACAATACAGATGTAGACAAAACCAATACCAAAAAATTAGTCAAGTGGAAAACTTGAAACAAAAATACAAAAGGGGAATAAAAAGTATAAAAAGTAAGTGATAATATAAATAATATGTTAAGACAGTAAAGCAACCTCTGATAAATTTAGCTGAAAATCAATTCAAAATAAAGCCGTAGCAGTTTAAATCTCAAAATACAGTGAGAATGTGTTATTTCCAATGGCGCTTACCTGTGTTACATCGTTAGTATGCATAATGTATATCAATCTGGCAAATGGTACAAGTTAGATGTCCTCACCAGAATAGGATAGATACTTCATAAATATGTTTTATGATTAAGAAAAAATGTGTAATTTAGTCGCCTGACATCACAGAATATGTTCCTGCCTACCACACCTATCTTTACCTAATGAATGAAATAAAAGGGACAACAGGAAACACCTACAATGGCTGAAAATTATAATTACATGCCACAATCTGCTAGGGAACTACACAGGAAAAACACAAATTAGACAAAAGACAAACATAAACAACGATAGTAACTCGGGACAGCCGGATTTGGTACCGGCACTAGCAAAAGCCAGCGGTAGGGTTAAACCGGTTTATGGGTACCCAAACATGTTTTAATGGTTCATAGAGGCCAATGCATATGACACCAAAATCACATGCTTAATTACGAAACTTCTTATTCAATAATGTATATAATTAGAGGGGAAGTAACAATGGTATTTGGAAAAGACATAGGGTATGCAATTCAGATTCAATACAATCATTCAAGGGGCGAAGCATGATACTTATATTTATATTTGGCAAAAATAATAATAATAAATATATAAGTAAATAAAATATTTGTTTAACTTTTAAAGACCAAGTGAGAACAGGTCCCTAATAAATGTGAAGTTTACTATACATGTATATAAATTTATCTTCAGAAGACATAAGCCAAATAGATTTTGAGAACTTCAATAATAATGTGTTTAGCATCTTCAAGTTCGGGATATTTTAAAAGAAATGAATTTCATTTTGAACAGAATCTTCATAAAGTCTTTGTTCAGATATTATATTATGTACAGACCTGCCGCTGGCATTAAAAAATACCCCCTTTCATATATTGACCCCCAATGAAATGTCGACCAATTCATATAGTGAATTTAAAAAATAACCAACCCAACTGTATAGTAAAAATGTATAATTAGAGTAATATAACCATTAATTTTACTGAAGGAATGTTCTTAAAATTCACATAATGATAAATACTTGATTAAATGTTGCAACCAGAAGGGAGTCATGAGAAAGGGTGTCTCTGTCATCTAACAGACAATCTTTCTATATGGAATTATATTTGCTATAGCATAATTTAAAGTTGTTCTTTTTATTAATTTTTAAAGATAGATTTAAATTTCCATTTATATTAAAGTGTTCCAAGATTTCCTTTACCCAACTGTACCAAGACAAATAATTTCCATCATGAAGTTGTCCTGAGACATAAAATGCATCTACAGCAACATGTTAACAGCTCTTTAGTTTAATTAAACGTACAAGATATTTCACATATTAAAAAACTCAAAGAGAAGAGGGTAACGTCCAAGTTCACCCATAATTCATGCTACATTTGTAGAATATCTACTGACTTCGAATGTATGTTCGCACATTTTTACATGAAAAATTTCAGCAGTTATATCACTGCACAGCTTACTTAAATAATTATCTTTTAACTTTATAAATTTCGCTACATAAAAATTGTCCTAAATTTCACTCCCATATAATAAAATAAGTTTTATTGTATGGCTTATCTTGTTCTGAACATTTTCTAAATTTTAAATAAGCTTTTAGCCCTTTTTTATATAAATCTGCCTTTGCATTTCTGAAACTACCCCCCCAAAAAAACTAAAATTAACACTTAAATATACATGTATGTAGTTTTTCGAATTCTCAAGATAAATACACTGCAAATAAAACGGACATCTAACACACCCGGACGCCTGCAATATCTAAATGCATAGCGTGCAATAATTTAACATTACATGTAAAAAAAAACATGTTCATCTTAAATCATGGTGTTTCAGTTGTTAACGTTGAAGTGTATGATATATTTTTAGATTTTTTTTTTAGAATTTTGTCATTCTCGTGCTCATTCTCATTTCAGTACACGACATCTAGTTAATATTGTACAGAAATTCAACTGGTTTCAACCGTCGACAGTTTTGTGGAAAATTAATGTGTGTGTGGTTTTTTTTTTTTTTTGGTCTTTTTTATACTGAAGTTGGCGTTAAACAACAATCAATCAATGAACTTATTGCAAGACCCCATTCATTACAGTATTTTTGAAAAGAAAAAGTGATAAACAGTTTTGTAGAACATTTGATGTCTCGGTCGTAAGCATACATATGACAATTTAAGTTTGTCTAATCGAATTTGACCAGATTACAACTGTCATCAAAAATTGATGAGGAAGTTAACTAATGTAGGTTGAAATATATAAATATGCATTTATTTGCCAATCATTTATAACTTAGAGAGTGTACACCATACTCCCTCCGCAAAATCACAAATTACGTAAAAATTAAAACAAAAAGAAGGTGATTTTAGCAACCATTCTAAAGAAAGTAATCCCCATAACTTTAAAAATCGTTTGAGAGAAAGTAAATCTTTAAAATAGGATATTGTTTTTATTCAGGGGAGCTAATGTCAAAACATATAACTGACCTGGCATGGGAACAACAATACTATTTTATCGAAACAAGTTTCTTTTAATGACGTAGTGTGGGAAACAAATTTCAAGGACTTTTATTAAATAGTTGAAATGCTAATTGGCTATTAAAAATAAAATAAGATTAATGAAAGTGTGTAGTACTGCTTTCCCGCACAAATGTACCCTCCTATTGCTGGGTATTAAGTATAAGACTTTATTGGGAAAGAAATATGTATGTACCTTTGTATTCTGTAATGATATGTGAATTTTCAATTAGTTCAACATATCCCGCCAAATCTGTTTTGAATACAATTCTTGGTGTTTATTATTAAAGAGAAAGATTACGCCACATTACCCTGATCATTACCATATTTTATCTACTCTCGATAGTTAGATTAATTACTTTTTATAATGCTCGGCAAGCCTCGCATTTATGATTTTATAATTTAACTATCTCTAGTAGATAAAATATGGTTATCAACAGCATCTTGTGGTGGAATCTATATTTATTTCTTTCGTAAAATACGAACACAAATGTCTGTAAACACACATTGTGCAGCATTGTAATACTTTAATGACGTTCAGTTTTGGTTACAACTGTTGTACGTATCACAAAATATATTTAAAACTTTTTCTTTAATTTCTGTCCTGTTTTCACGTTTCCTGACAGTTGGAGAAATATATTTCTCTTCTCTACAGAGAATGTTATTCTCGGCAAGTGATTGGATGAAATTCGATTATGACGTCAAATATGTTTGCCGTTTTCCGACTCGACCATTGTGGCGTCATGAAAAAAAGGCGACCATGCCTGATGACGTTACGCTCAAAGAACACATTTATTGTGGATAATCAGAAAAGGGGGTCATGTTTCTCCTTGAAATTATTCGAGAAATAAAATCCACAACTGTGTCTCGTGAGAAACGACATGTCTACACTCTCGATAGTTAAATTTTCAAATATTTTAAACGCTCGGCAAGCTTCGCGTTTAAGAATTTGAAAATTAAACTATCTCTGGTGTAGAAATAACGTTTCTCACTCGATGCAGTTGTGGATTCTATATATAATTTCTTACTATTTACAATCATAAACCGGAGAATAATCGCCACAGACGTCTTTTGTTGTAACCGCTAAAATACTTCTGGGATTTGGCAGTATCAATTTATATGGACACAAAAATGGCATGAGAATTTGAGACTTTATTATCCACTGGCTGTTAAAAACATCGAGATTAAATAATCCTTGTAGTCCTTTAAATATATATCGTCTTTAATTCAATCAATGACATAAAGATTTTCAATTTTTATTTATTCTTTTATTTACATGTTTTAGTAATCAACTATCAATTTAGTAATTACTTCATCGAAGTTTATGGTCCATTAATGTTGAGCTCGTTCATACATCAACATTAAACACATGCTCATTAATTTCCTGGGTTATTGGTTAAACAATTTCAGTATTATATAACAATTAACTGGTACGCAGCACAAAGATCATAGATCTCTTATCATATTCTGTTAATTACACGATATGTTTGGTATTCTCTTTTGATTGAACTGAAAATCGTAAACTATTTTTTTTTTTGTGAGTGTAGTGAAAAAATGAAAAATGATCAAACTGCAGAATTCCATGTAATATCTGTAATAATATAACTGTTCAAACACTACCGATACGTAGAATGTTGTCGGCTTCGAAACCAGTTGTAGAAGTTTGACGCAATTCCAAATTTATTTTCTTTCTTACAACCAATTCATAGCCAATTTGCCTGTAAAATCAAATACTTTAATGATATTCTAAACAGCTGGTCTTTTACTTTTCAAACTTGTATAGATGCAAGTTCACATGCATTTCACTGATTTTATGATAATTTTGTATCTAATGCATTGGAATAAAAGAAAAAAAAACTACTTTCGTTCTTTACCCTCGAGTAGAGTACTCTACTGCACCTGTTCTGCACATTTAACCATTTCAAGGCTGAGATGCCGTTTTAGCAAGATCTCTTGTCATTGATTAAACACAGGGATTAAGAATTGTTTTTACTCCTTGCGGAAGAAATACAGGCATAAGGAGTAAATGTACATGCGACAAAATCCCTATAAAACATGGCAAGATTAAGCAAATGGAACAACGCTTTCATATTTATTGTTCATCATGAAGTCACTTTGAGGCCTTCAACAATAAGCAAACACTCATACCCATAGTATGTTCAAGACGTTCCTAAGTACCGGTTTGAGCGGAATTCACTTGCTAAATGTTGAACACCGCTACATCCATGTTTCCATTTTGTAATGGATGCGGGGTTGTTAAGAAGCATAACATATCGGACAGAGTACTCTTACAAACACTGTCATCAGTTGCTAGATAAGGGGACAAATGACAATACAACAGATAAACAATCACAGGGTATTCCTTGAGTTGATTGTAAGAAAATCGGGAGATGTGGGCAATATATATACTAGTATATATACATATATAGCAAAAGGTTGAATTTTGATATTGCCTTTATGAGAAATTCTTTTGTGAACAAGTACACCATAAATGATAATACAAACAAGCATGGGAGATCTTTTTACGGACTCCACAGTGCACTAGAGACAACTCCAGTGTAAATGCACAAAAATGGGATATCTAGAAATACATGGTAAGAATAAGCAAAGGAACAACGCTTTCATTGTTATCTAACCATGAGTTCATGTACACGTTCCTGTTATTTCTTGAAGTCGTATCTACGACAAAGGATTACGATACTTTAATGCTGGTATGATACGCCGCAGATACGCGGCCTTTCATAACATCATCTCTTTCTACAGAAGTATAGAGTAGAATTCGATATGTACTCATACACCAATGCTAGTTTCTTGACCCAAAAGTGTTTTTGAATAGCATCCAATTTTATCATGCGGAAGAACAATAAAAAAAAGTATTTCTATCTTGTGTTTTTACTAAACTGTGATTTTTAACATATGAAACAAAATTTAGTTAGAGATAACAAAATACCGAATTTATTTGAGTTTTATTCTTTTTTTCTAAATTATTTATTTATTTTTTTTGTTTGCAGTTGTTTTTCCTACAAAATTCAGACGAGTTCTCGTGCGCTTGTCTCTATTCCATGAATGCTTTATCAGAACTGTTTATTTTGTGATTTAGTAAAGTCATTTAGGAAGATGGCTAGGGTTTTTGTTCATGCAGAAATGGTTTGAGCTAGAACACTGAAATTCACAACTTGTGGAAGATTCAATCAAAATCATAGATACGTATCGTTCTATCACTTAAAAATTTCACTCATACTCGGGGAAAGACGCATTTCCCCTCATTCAAAATAGCTTTCCCGATCTATGATCTTCCTTCATGTTTGAGAATGTAAGCGATCTTGTATCATTGTTATCGCGTTGTATTTGTTACTGTTGCTTAGTAATCATTCCATTAGGGTTGATTCAATAAATGTGTCCCTACCTGATCTTCTTGACCAATCAAATGCAGTGATGTTGTGACTGATTCATTGTTGGCTTCTATATCAATAATTGAAAGTTCCTTTGTAAAAAGATGACATTGCTACATTATGTATGAATGTATACTATATTCTGTCTGTAACCTTCCACATTTGAGGACATCGTGTCTTCTTTAACACAGAAGCCTACAAAAGATATTTACGTCACAACTGACGGTGGGGACAAATTTATTGAACCCGTTCTATAAATTAGGTTTTAAATTACATGTTGTATATATGACTTTACTCACAAATATTAACACTGAATCCTTAAACGAGTGGAATATATTTGAACTGACTAATAGTTGACACACCTCTTCAATCGTAGAATCTTGTTATAAATGCGTGATTGAAATAATGTTTTTTTTTTTAAACGTGTTATTTAAGAGGATGCTATTACATGTAGTTGGAATATCCTTCATCTGACCCATTTAACTCCGTATTGTTTGGCAGATATCTGACCCATTTTACTCCGTTTTGTTTGGCAGATAAGATATGTTATAGTTTTAGGGAGAAAAATTTATTATTATATAGATAGCGATGATTTATCGATTTTTCTCATTTAGATAAATGTCATATTGTCACCGGTGAAAATACATGATTTCTAGTCACCGGATGACGTCTTACTGAAACGACGTGTCGTCACAATATCTCTTCAATGTCGTCGTCAAATAAACAGCTTCCGTATTGAAATGAAAAAAAAATAATCCGCATCATAAATCTCGTTTTTTTAGTAGAAAATCTACATGTATATAATAAAAGCATAACTAATCGACCATTATGAATATCAATAAAAATTTCACTCGTGTCGATCAACGCAGCGGATTAAACTTTTTGCGGAACAAAGTTCCGCAACTAGTTTAATCCTTCTGCTTTGTTCGGCACTCGTGACATTTTTATTGATATTCACGACGGTCAATTAATAATACTATAATTATAGCACATGCTTTATGAATTAATACATTTATTTTCTTTTCTTCCAGATATTTGGCGATATGTTATACCTTCAATTACAAAATGACATGGATGACGTCAAAATGCATTATGTGTTGTGTTTGGGTGTTTTCTTTTGCTGCATGCATTCCGATGGTCCTGTACCATGAACTAACAGTCCAAGGAGGGATATTAACGCTATGTTATGAAAAATGGCCTAACGAAATGTTCAAAAAAGTATACTTTACAGGAATCTTTGTCTTTTTCTACGCTATTCCTTTGTTAATAATAATGGTGTGCTACTCATTTATAGGATTCCGTGTCTGGAACAGGAACGCACCTGGTATATTCAAATCAAATGGAGTTATTCACAAATCGAAGGTGAAAGTTGCTAAAATGTTAGCTGTTGTCGTCATTATATTTATCATTTCTTGGATTCCAAATTATATTATACGATTTTGGATGTATTTTTCATATGATGAGAATGAAGATTTTGATTCGTTTATGTTTCTGATCAAATATATCATACCTATCGCTCAGTGGATGGGCGTTTCTAACAGTGGTATAAATCCAGTAATTTATTGTCTGTTTAGCAAGAAGATACGTTTGCGAATACTAGCCATGTTTAAATTGAATCGCAATTCTTCAGAGCTGTTACGAAGTGCTTCGAAGTATTCCAGCACAAGGTATTTCTCTGTTGACTATAGTAACGGACATGTTACTCTCCGACCACATGGTATTGAAAAACGTCGAAAGTCAAACTTGAGTAAAACCTTTAACAGTAATTGTTATGACTGAGAAGGAAGGAAAATTTTGACATTAAAATGTGATAGGTATAAACAAATAAAATATTTTTGTGAACACCAAAATGCTATAAGTTTTTAATTTTCCAACCAAAACCTAATGAAGATTTAAAAGTTTTAAAATGATCAAAATTACTGCAATCTTATTTTTTAAATATATAACTAACCTCTTAAAATGGGTTCAGAAGTATCAAGTAATACACAACGCATAACTTTCCTGTATGATATAGTAAATTTACAAACATAGTATGTACATAGTTAGTTCCTATCGTTGTTAACGTTTGCCCTTGTCTTTTTATTAGTGCATTCCTTGTTGGATCCCTTGGTGAATTGTGACATGTGATTGTAGTTTTAGGGTTCGTGGGTATTTCCTGTTATTTCCGTTTTATTAATACATTTAGGGATCTATAGTCAATGGATGTCACACTTTAGACCTTCATATTCCTTTCCTAAAGGTTTAAGGTTGTTCGCAGTACTAAATGCAAAAGAATAGATATGTTCTACTTTTTCTACGATTGAAAAATTTTCAGCTTTTCAATATAGTCTACATAGGGAGAAAAAGCAATTATTTATTTTTTCATATACAAAATGTACATGAACAAAATAGTGTTAACTGTATTAAAGAAATATGAAATAAAAAATTGGGATCACATTTTTTTTTAAATCATGAAAATTTGTTTTCCCCTTATTATTCCTTGAGAATTATCTCCCCTAAATAAAATAAGAGTTTTTCAAAAAGTGAAATATTTGGCACACTCGCAGCATAAATGTTACTTATTTGATTATATCTAGACAGTTTTAGACACCCGAACTACCTCAATTAGGTTGCAGTCAATAATATCAGAAGTCCATTATTAGTATTGACTTCTGATAATGTGTATTTATTTTCAAAAATATGATATTGCGAGAAAAGTTAAACTACAAATCCTGTTTTTGAGCTACGTTTTAGGTTTGATTTAAACATATTTATTTTGTTTTAGGTTCCTGGTAAGGAACTTTTGATATTGAACAAATTTGTCTGTTGCAATGCTTGTATAAAGAGAACCAAAATTCGAAACGCTATACATTTATATGTCCAAGAGGCTTAGGATCACACATTATTTATGCTTTTGTCGATTGAAGATATCTTTGAGACGTTAACACTCAAGCCCATCTGCTTTATTCTTTTAATTCTCACTGGCCTTTACTGATCATAAATCATAGATTTTACATTAACACATTCCATCGCATTTGTCATAAAAGCCATTTTAAGGACACAATCCATTATAACGCCTTTATATTCTAAGATTCCCTAAAGTGTGAAATTATTTTACATCTTAGACAACAGATTATGAATTTTCCATCCTTTCTATCAATAACTTATTGTCTTCCAGATGTTTTGATTTGATCTGCGTTTAAAGTTATCGAAATGTAGATCTCCAGAAAATGAATGTTTAGTAATTTCTGTATTTAGTTACTTATTATGGAGTGTATATTTCAGATGATACGTTACTGTAGAAAGTGTAGTTCATACCTGTACAGTGATTTTTTAAATCAAGCAAAGAAACACCATCCCAAGAGCTGCTGCGTACGAAAGCCGGAAGGGGACTTCCGAGTTCCGACTTCTTACTTCCGACTTCTTACTTTTAACTTCTTACTTCTTACTTCCGACTTCTTACTTCTAACTTCTTACTTCTTAGTTCGATGTTGCAATTCGGAAAGGTAGTCTTTCCGAATTTCAACATCGACTTGGCATTTACTTTTGTCAATTGTCAGAACTAAAGGTTTCATAGCTTATGACTAATGGCGAAAGCAATATATATATATATATATATAGATAGATAGATTGAATGGCGTTTAACGTCCCACTTTCAATATTTCATCCAAAACCCAAGACGAGAACAGGTTTATAAAAACATGATTTATTTGGGAAAAGGAAAAACACTGGGAGGGGAGAATTCTGATTGCCACTGTTAAAAGAGTATTAAGGAGGAGTGAGCCTTGCAACCGGTTATCTTCAGACTACAGGACTGTGGCTAGGATTCTCAAACGTGAACGGTCTTGTATTTTATGTGTAATAAGCGATGTGTTTTATTTGTATCATGTCTGATAAAAACAACGGGTAAAGGTATTACTTATTCAATTTTCTACACAAAAATTGCAGATACAGCAAATCATGTTCAACTTAGCATTAGCAACATACACACACACACACCCTTAAAAGTTGTTGAGTAATACTCTTTCACACCCCTTGAAGACGATTTAGCTTGTATTGTAAAGCTCTTTTGATTTAGGCAGGTATGATAACAAAGTTAGAGTGGATGCTTTGGAACGTACACGCTTGCTGGATTAAAATACATACCCCTGTCAGACATCGTAGTGTTAAATCAACTGCTGTAATCATACCTTTCAAAGAAACTACATTTATTTTAGAATTAGCATGAACCGAAGTCCACAAACTCTGTCAGAGTCTTATTTGAAGATTTCCGAGTTCACTTTATCTTGAAGCACGTATTCATTAAAATTATAGGAAGTGCGCAGATGGAACTCAAACGATGCAATTAACAGTCATCCCTAGTATTTTTCGATTGTTTAGTTTTGTTTATTTTATTTATACTTTTTTTTGTTTTGTTTTATTTTTGTTTTTAGTTTTTGATATTTATTTAGACAGTTTCGTACTTCTGGGCATAGGGTATGTATAATTTTTTCACATTCTCTATACAATTTTCCCAGTTCAGCCGTAAAATCTGTCCCATCCTGGAATATAAAGACTTGCAATTATTCATAATGAAGGTATGAACAATACATCTTTATCATCACAGTTTGGTGCTCATTCCATGCTCTACATGCTGTCATAGATCTTCCAAATTCTTTCTCACTTCTTACTTCTAACTTCTAACTTCTAACTTACTTCTAACTTCTTACTTCTTACTTCTAACTTCTTACTTCTACTTTCTAACTTCTTACTTCTTACTTCTAACTTCTTACTTCTTACTTCTAACTTCTAACTTCTAACTTCTTACTTCCAACTTCTTACTTCTAACTCTTACTTCTTACTTCCAAGTTGCAACCTTGACAGGCAAAGGATATTCAACCCGGTATCAATACTTTGATTATAAGTTAGACTTTTCATTATATTGATCCTAGCTTAATAGACATGTTACAAAAGGTATTATGTTTACGATTATGTCCACGTCTTACTTCTAACTTACTTCTAACTTCTTACATCTTACTTCTTACTTCTACTTTCTAACTTCTTACTTCTAACTTCTTACTTCTAACTTCTAACTTCTTACTTCTAACTTCTAACTTCTTACTTCTAACTTCTAACTTCTTACTTCCAACTTCTTACTTCTAACTTTTACTTCTTACTTCCAAGTTGCAACCTTGACAGGCAAAGGACATTCAACCCGGTATCAATACTTTGATGATAAGTTAGACTTTTCATTATATTGATCCTAGCTTAATAGACATGTTACAAAAGGTATTATGTTTACGATTATGTCCACATTTATGTCTAGAACGACCGATTTAAAGAGGGGTAATCTGAAAACATCTATTGTACATCACATTATTCCTTTTATTGAATGTGCAGCTAATTAATGTGTTGCACTTTCAGAATGCAATAAATTGTAATAGAAGCACTTTACCCATGCAGTTTACACATTTTTTTTTCTTTAGTTAGACTAGATCAATACTTAACATCGGGTGTTTAAACTGTTTTAACATAGACTCATGGTAATGTTTTTCACAAGTTTGTTTCGCATTTTAAAGTCCTTCAGATTAGATATAAAATGAATGTATTTTAATGGCATGTAATTTGTTGCCCATATATGCCACTAATCTTAACGAGAACTACACAATGAAGAATGAAAAAGTTGTCTGATGTACGGTCATCTCGAATAGTTAGTATGTCTGGTGATCCGTTAATCTTTTTATTTTAATTTTCACCTGTTACCCAATACATTTAGTTATTGTGATAGTTTTAAATGGTATTTCTTGTTTTAAAGCTTGCTGCGACCCCGTCTTTTGTCAATCAACTTCTTGTAACTTAAACATACTTTCAATCAATTATATTGACCTGACACGAACAGGAGCCAATTAATAATGAAAATCAATGTATAGTCCATGCAACATATGGAAAACAACAATAAAAACGTTGTTCCATTGCTTGGTTTTATCATGTATTTGTAGAGATTTTGTCTCATGTGCATTTACTCCATACCCTTTTATTAAGGTCTTTTGTGGAAAGACCTTCTTGTATTTCTTCTGATTATTATTAAGGTCTTTCCCACTTCGGTGGAAAGACCTTCTTGTATTTCTTCTGATTATTATTTTTTTTTCTTTTTTTTCTTCCAACATTTGCAAAAAAGTCTTAAGAGATATAACTTTGATACTTGGTACCAGTATTCAAAAATGGCCGGGCTTGACCAAACTCACCCTGTGAACCCGATCTATTTTTAGTAACAGAGTTACATCATCAAACATGGTAAACCTTGTTAGCAGATAAACTCGGAAACCATAATAGATAGCTGATGAAATGCAATTAGAAAAATGTTTGTTAGGTCATGACAAAGATCTGTTACATTTGGTCCAAAATTGTCCGATGGACCATTCTGGAATTATGCCCCCGCATTATTTGGTGCTTTTTTAACAATGATTTTCTCCCTAACCGGAAGCGATAGAGACATGAGACCTACACCATTGTTCTTGGTTCCCCAGGGGCTATTTGAAAAGGTCAAGGTCAAAGGTCATCAGTGACCTTTAATTTGACCTCTACACTTGTTAGCAGATAAACTCAGAAACCGTAACAGATAGCTGATTAAATGAAATGGAGAATGAGACCTACAATTGTTACATTTGGTCCAAAATCATTGGACCAACCGTTTTAGACATATGGGCCAAAACCGATTTTCGATGTATAAATAAGGGGTTTTTGCCTATAGCTCAAATACCATTGAAGATACAAACATATATTCAAACAAAAAATGTTCAGGGAGACTTGACCTTCAAAATGACGTCAAGGTCAATTGTCAAGGTCACATTGAAAAAAATGTATTTCACGTTAAAGGGTCTATAAATATACATATTAAGCTTAGAATGTTTGTTTTCCCTATGAATCAATAAAGAGAACATTCTGACGCAACTTTGGGAAAGAGCTATCAATTGTTCTTCGAATGATTGACATACTAGTTATTATTTTTTTTCTTTTTTTTTCTTCCAACATTTGCAAAAAAAGGTCTTAAAAGATATCACTTTGATACTTGGTACCATTATTCAGACCCGGCACCTGAATCGGTTTTCAGGGGCTTCGGCTACAGAGCTGCCGGGCGCGTCCCCAGGTGGTGGATAGGGGAATGCCCTGTCTATGCGGGGTAGTCAGGTCATAATACGGAAAACCTGACCGCGAACCATTGTAGCCAAACTGTGTGGAGAAACGCCACGCTCCATGCAGTATAAAAACCCCTTTCATATTTCTCTAAAGAGAGCAGACGCACTGGGTGTCGTATGGAAGGCTAAATTTCCTGCCCCTACCCATTTCTCCAATTTTCCAGTGGCAGTCAAAAGTCGTTGCCCAGGTTGTCCCTTCCACCTTTATTTCTTTCTTCTGATACTTTCATTTTTTTTGAATTGATTAACTTGTTCTCGTCCTGATATAGCTGAAATATTGCTCATTGGACGTTAAACTCTAAATAATCAATCAACCATTATTCAGAAATAGCTGGGCTTGACCAGACTGACCTTGTAAACCAGATCTATTTTTAGTAACAGAGTTACATCACCAAACATGGTAAACCTTGTTAGCAGATGAACTCGGAAACCATAAAAGATAGCTGATGAAATGTAATTAGAAAAATTGTTCGTTAGTTCATGACAAAAATTTGTTACAATTGGTCCGAAATTGTCCGATGGACCATTCTGGAGTTATGCCCCGCAAAATTTGATGCTTTTTCAACAATAATTTTCTCCCAAACCGGAAGTGATAGAGACATGAGACCTTTACCATTAATCTTTGTTCTCCAGGGGCTATTTGAAAAGGTCAAGGTCAAAGGTCATCGGTGACCTTATTTTGACCTCTAGACTTGTTAGCGGACAAACTCGGAAACCATAACAGATAGCTGATGAAATGTAATGGAGAAAATGTGTCTCTTGTTGAGACCTACAATTATTACATTGGTCCAAATTCATTTGACCAACCGTTTTGAACCTATGGACCAAAAACCAATTTTCGATGTATAAATTTGGGGTTTTTGCCTATAGCTCAAATACCATTGAAGATACAAACATATATTCAATACAAAAAATGTTCAGGTAGACTTGACCTTCAAAATGACGTCAAGGTCAAATGTCAAGATCACATTCAAAAAAATGTATTTCACGTTAAAGAGTCTATAAATATCACATTCAAAAAAATGTATTTCACGTTAAAGAGTCTATAAATATACATATTAAGCTTAAAATGTTGGTTTTCCCTATGAATCAATAATGAGAACATTCTGACGCAACTTTGGGAAAGACCTATCAATTGTTCTTCGAACGATTGACATACAAGTTGTTAATATCTTTTTGAAAACTTTCTTAATTGCATGTAATTTATATAATTCAATGAAAAATTTCCTTGGTTGTAAATAAATATCCAAAAATTTAAAATAAAAATATATCAAGATATACTTTAAACTGATCCAAATTACACGTGCAGGAGAGCACTTGGTCAAATTGTAAATCTTCGACAGATTCATTAAGAAAAAAATCATTATTTAGTTAGTTTTGAAGGCAGGACTTTTGGTAATTGTTTTTTAACCTTTTTCCGAATGAGGAAACACACAAGACATGAAATGATAAGAATTACAGGTAGTCGAATTCACAATGGAAATTAATGTGTCTTATACAAATTAATCGCCTTATGCCTATATGTTATGGTTTTGCAGCTATTTTTTTTTTCAATCACATGTGCTTCGGGTTATTGACTGCATGAATGAAATACACAAATTATTCTATATTATGTGGTCGCATACACAATGGCTTCATACTAAATTTTTTGGATAAAAAAGATAGAGTCACCAAACATGGTCCAGAAATACTAGTATGTCTTTTTTATTCACGAGTCCCGGACAAGGGTTTGACTTATGAAGAGACTGTGTAATATTGAAGAAAAAAAAATCAAAATCTATTCAATTAAGACAATTAGATCAACAATTCTAAATAAAAAAGACACCAGGTACGTCAATATCCCCGAAGCGAAAAAGGATAGTACAAATAACTGAAAAAAAGGAATGTCAAGAACGTCGTCTTGTTTCGTTCTAGTGTGTAATTCGAAAATTAAAATGCTGTTAAAGCAGGGAAATGTATTAAGTAATGAGATAGCGTGTGAAAATTGAAGATAAAATCTTTATCAAATAGTTGAACTTGATTGAAGGACATTTCGAATTGACTGAGAATTTAAATTTCCTGAAACGCATGAATTCTGCTTTTTATTTACTGAATTGATTATTTTGAGACTATACCACACTGTTATGTTACACTTCCACAAAATTCATCGGCATAAGCTTATTCATATACATCTATCGTGAAATGTCTAATAGGACTTTGCGAAAGCAAGAAAAAATGACCAACCGATTAAATGGAGTCAAACGTCCAACTAGCGAAATATTTAATATTTCAACTTTAATTCAAGACGAGAACAGATTTTTGAATGCAAAATCAATCTGGGAAAATGGAAAACGCTGGGGGGGGGGTAACTGTACAGGAAATTAATGTTTCCATGGCAACGTTCTGTCCTATTAGTGGCAAGTTAGAGGGGGGGGGGCTTTGATTTAAGGAGAGTATTGATTTCTTTGCATGACTATGTTCCGCACTGGCGGCCATGTTTTTTGTCAGATCGGAACGAAATGTGCAATCCTTGTGCAATCCTTGTACATTTGTAAAGAAACTTCCGTACGACATCATTCCAGTACAGTTTGGTTGAATTTGCTTCCATAAGTTCTGAGCGGATGACGAAAATGATGTTTTTCCAATAGTGTCCAATGTTAAACTATGTTCCTCGCTAGCAGGTATGTTTAGTGTTGGATCAGAACGGAATGAGCAGTTTTTGTTAATCGCCTTCAATACCGATTATTCCTGTTAAGTTTGCTTGAATTGTTTAATTGGTTTCAGAGGAGATGATCAAAATATGCATAATTAACGGACGGACAGGTCAGGTGAGCTAAAAAAAATTAATAAAAACTCTTTTTCAGGATTATAGAGTTGGGGCCAATGCAAGCTGAACACGATTTTCTGTATCTACAATTTGTTATTGAAAATTGAATAAGTTGATATTTCTAAATGCAAACCTTTACCCACTACTTTTATAGACATAATACAAATAAAACACATCGCTTTTTACATACAAAAATACAAGACCGTTCACGTTGATCAACCTGTTCTCGTCTTGGATTTTGGCTGAAATGTTGAAATTAGGACGTTAAACGCCATTCGATCCATCAATCAATTTTTAATGCTTTTACAATTACTCATAAACTAAAGGAATAATATAATGAAACATCAGTCCGAACATTGACAATATTAATACCGAAGTCAGTGTTGCAATCCGGAAAGGCTACCTTTCCGGATTGCAACATCGAAGTAAGAAGTTAGAAG
Organism: Modiolus philippinarum; assembly: GCA_002080025.1. NCBI lineage: Eukaryota > Metazoa > Mollusca > Bivalvia > Mytilida > Modiolidae > Modiolus > Modiolus philippinarum. The sequence continues at coordinate 56,394 of MJUU01042113.1, read as the reverse complement.
TAAGAAGTAAGAATTAAGTTAGAAGTTAGAAGTAAGAAGTTAGAAGTAAGAAGTACTAGAAGATGGACATATTTTGAAATATATTTATATACAGTAACAACATCTGGAGCAAGGAATGAGCTCCAAACTGTGATCATTAGAACTATATCGTTCATCCCTTTATGATTAACAATTGCAAGTCATAATATTCTAGAAGGGGGAAGATTTAAGGATGTATTGACACCGCTCTGAGTTAAAATCCAGCAAATGTGTACGTATCCATGCATCCAATTCCTTGATTTTCTGGACTGGGTGAAAAGATTTTCCTCCCAATCTTATCACTCTTACTTTGATGAACTAAGTTCCACCATACAACCTCTATCGTCTCAAAGGGGTGTATAAAAATAGGATGAACAAAAACCAAATCAATCTTTTCCGATTGCAAGAATTTATCTTCCAAGGACTATTGCAAAATTGAACACGATTTCCTATATATGAAGTTTTCAGTCAATTGAATTAGTTTATATTTCAAAAAGCACACCCTAAACTGTTGTTATTTAAGACATAAAAGGGGGTTTTGAAGGTGTCCGGGCCTTTTTTTTTTTGGAGCGAGGATCGTGAAAAATACACCTTTATAATAGGCGTGATGCGTGACTTCATAGAATTTTTAACGTGAAAGCCACAAATTTATAAGATTGATGACATGCACGATGGGTTCTCCAGGACCCAGATAATACAAAAATACAAGTCCTTTGACGCCCAAAAGTAGGTAACCGGAGGTAAGGCTAACCCCTGCCCCTCAACCCCTTTATCCAGTGGTATTCAAAATTACTTCCTCCTCAGCGTTTCTCTGTTCCAAAATTGATTGTTATCGTCTTGAATTATAGTTCAAATGTTGCTAGTAGAAGGTCTAACACCATTTAAGCTATCAATCGATATTTATTGATTTCGTGATAGGTCATAAACTATGAAACTTTCAGTCCTGACAAAACTGAGAAAATCAAATACCGAGGTCGATGTTGAAATCCGGAAAGATTGCAACATCGAAGTAAGAAGTAAGAAGTTAGAAGTAAGAAGTCAGAAGTCAGAACTCGGAAGTCCCCTTCCGGCTTTCGTAGCTGCGTGAGAGGTTTTCTAAAGAAAATGTATTGGCGTCACCAGATACTATTGAAAGATATAATGTATCGGTGTCTCAAATGAAAATGGATATTTTTAGCTAGATTTCACTTCCTCACGAATTTGACTGATTTTAAATTATCCCTGGATTCAATCATTAACATTGACGATCTCAGTTTTTTTTTGCTGAAGTTCACTGTGTAAGCACTTTAGTGTTGTTGTTTTTTTTTATCTGCCTAATTCTGTAGCTGTTTTACTTGTATTCTTGTTTAAAGGATGTCTCTGGACTATGACTTTTGTAGTAACGCATCCTTTGTTGTTTCGGTATTCTACTGTCCTGGGTTTTGCCTCAGATGGTGGACTGTTAATCCCCGAGGGTGACCATTAACCCAGTAAACAGTACTTCGGCATTGGCCTTAAATCCAATTACGGTAGGATTGTTGAAGCAATAGATCCCAGGAAACAACTACAATGACCGGTATACACAATCACAATAGCAACTCAAACGGGAACCCCACAGCAAAAAAAAAACACACACACACACACACACACAAATAACAGATAGAAAACTAAAGGAACTCTAGATAGCTCGACTCGGTAGCGGAAACGATCAAATTATTATCTTTAAGATCATGGAAAAAGATTGTTTTTATTGTGGGCAAATTTTCGAACTTTGTATAACAAATTTTAAGAAAAACCGCCAAAAGATTGCAGTCTAATCAATATTTCTGTATACTAGTATAACAGAAAAATCGGTGGTCTTAATTTACTTTCCTCAAAAAAAATTATCGCTTTTTAAGCAGTTTAGGACCCGCCTTTACAGGAATAGTAATCAAAAGTTCCCAGATAAACATGGAAATGATATGTATTAAATACACATGAGACAAGTCTCTACAAATACATTGTAGACCCAATCAATGGAACAACGCTTTTATTGTTGTTCTTCATCTTATGGTCACCAAGAGGTCCTAAATAATGAACTTTGGTCATACCTCATAGTAAGTTCAAGACGGCTCCTAGCATTAGTTGATTAAAATCACACAACGGTACATCTATGTATCTTCACTTTTAAATGAACAGTGCTGTGAAGCCGTTCGTGTAAACATAAATAAACGAACAAGTTAAAATTCTTGCCGAACTGTGATAAAAGGTAAAAGTAAATGCACGTTATTATTATTCAAATGTAAAAATATAAATGAAAAATAAAAGATAAAAGGTGGATTGGGCCTATATCATCGACATTTCTGTCTTCAAAGGGCCGTGCAAAACAACGAAAATTGGCTTTGATGTGAAGTGTAACGTCACAGGTGAAATACAGGTAAAATAAATTTGACGTTCCCCGTATAGTGCAAAGACAAAAGTGGGATGAATTATGGGTAGGGGCAGGAAATTAAGCCTTCTATACAGTATCAATTTTACTTAACTTCACTTAAGGTCATCAATAAACATAACTTGCAAAGTGTTCTTCCAAATACTGTTATCCGTTACCCGACAAAAGACTATCACAACATATAAACAAAAACAGAGAACTCACCGAATCAATCGCACGAAAACTGTGGGCACTATAAACAGGTGGTCAGAAAACATTTGGTTATTAAAAAAACAGAATGCCAAAATTTTAAATTATGATAGTATATCCATATCACAAATTCTCTCAGTCAAGAACAAGTAAACCATAACTGTAATATGATCTTAATGAAATCTGTCAATGTGAAAAGTTTGGTTATTATTTCCTTTATTTAAAAAAACTGATATTTTGCAACAACATATAAACTATGCAGTGCAGATATTACCTGTCGCACAGGTTGGTAAGCAGCCATGAGAACAGTTTAGTTAATTTGAAGTAAACTTGGTGCAGACGAAAAAAAAACACTTTTAGAATGCTTGCTTGCTTTATGTTCCCAGGATCGTGTCTGGTTCCCCAACATGACATTTCTTCTTATATCTGTTCTACTCAAGACTGCTACCTAAGTCTGTGCTGGCCACGACCCTTCTTTGTTTATCATTCCCGTTCTACCCAAGTCTGTTCTGGTCATGTCCGTTCTTTTCAAGTCGGCTCTGGTAATGACAAATCCTGTTATAGAATTGTGAAATTAAATGTTAATTACATCTGAAAAACTAAATTGTATCACCCCCAGGCAGCCTATTTTTGTTAATATCCGTAAATCATTCTTCGGCATACAAAAAAATATTGGATTTTCTTTTAAAAAACCACTAGTATACAACCTTGGACTTAAATTAAGCTTCTAAGCCATGCAAATGCTAATGGGGTTTATTTTAAGCCACTGGCAGCCGTAATTTTTATCAGATTCAATTTGGCGTAAAACATCAATCAATCAATCAATCCAAAAGGTCTTCCATATATTATTGTGGCTATGTTTTCCTTTGATTGAAAGTGCAATCTATGTTAGACCTCCCATACATCAATCCTGTAAAATTTCAGAGGAGAAGATGAAAATGTTATTTGCATCAGAGGAGAAGATAAAAATGTTATTTGCATCAGAGGAAATGAAAATGTTATTTTTCCCCAAAGGGTCCAAAGTATGTTGAAGCTATATGGTTCTGTGCTGGCGCTCATGTTTTTTTTTATATAGAATTGAAAAAAAAATACCAATCTTCATATAGGACATCCCCTACATCATTCATTTGGTTGAATTTGCTTCAGTGATTTCGAAAAAGAGGATGACGATGTTATTTTTTGCATAGGATCTAATGTTAAACAGTTCCACGCTGGTGGTCATGTTTTTTGTCGGGTCGAAATTAGAAGAAAAATCTTTTAGTCCTATGTTGAACCTAAGTTACGCGCAATGAGTGCTGTCGGATAATAAGCAAATGAGCAATCTTTATTGAGAACTTTTATTACATCATTCCTTTTAAGTTTGGTTGAATTTGCCTCAGTGGTTTCGCTGGAGAAGATGAATAAGTGATTAACCCCATAGGGCCCAATGTTTAACCTAAGATCTACGCTGGTTGCCATTTTTTTTATCTGATCGAAACAAAATGAGCAATCTTTGTAAGGACATTTAAATACATGTACATCAGTCCTGTTAAGTTTTTTCTTCAATTTGGTTCAGTTGTTTCAGAGAGAAGATGAAAATGTGATTTTCCTCATAGGGTCCAATGTTATACCTAAGATTTGCTGATGGCCATGTTTTTGTCGGATTGGAATCAAATCAGCATTCTCCCTAAAAGACATCTAATACGTCATACCTGTAAAGTTTAGTTAAATTTGCTTCAGTGGTTTCTGAGAAGATGAAAATGTGATTCCCCATGGAATCTAATGTTAAAACTATGTGGCGGCAAACTTTAAACGAAATAAGCAATCTTTCAAGTAAAAAAGCTTTCAGACATCATTCCTGTAAAGTTTGGAAGAATATGCTTCATGTGTTTCACCGGAGAAGATAAAAATTGGATTTTAACATAGGGTCCAATGTTAAACTATGTTTTGCGTTGACAGTCATTTCTTTGTTTTTATTGTCCGATCAGAACCAAATAATGGCCTTTGTAAAGGACCTCTAATACATGACTCCTGTAAAGTTTTGTTGAATTTGTTATTTGGTCATATGAGAAGATACAAATTTGATTGTTCAGATGCCTAACCTTATTCCGCGCTGGCGTTCATGTTAATTTTCGGATCTGAACCACATAAGCAATCTTTGTAAATGACTTTCCATACATAATTTCAGTAATTTTGGTTGAATTTGTCTCAGTGGTTTTGGGGAAAATGTGATTTTTCCATAGTGTCTAATGTTCAATTATCTTCCGTGCTTGCGACCATATTTTTGTCGGATAGTGATGAATAACTAAATACCAAAGTTACTGTGAATTTATTTTCTGCATATGCGCATTTCGACAACTTATGTNGTGCAGATAAAATCTAAACGTTTAGAAGACCATAAAATCAAATATGTTAAAGAGCTGATAGAGAACAAATACCCAATATGATGTAAATGTAAAGCCAAATAAGGACCATGACCAATCGTTGTACAGGACCTTCCTGTAAAGTTTTGTTAAAATCGCCTCAGTGCCTTTTGTTGGATCGGAACCAAATGTGCAATCTTTGTAAAATACTTTTCATACAGCATTGAAATTGAAATAAGTGAAATGATACAGGTATGAAAATATCATTCTTCGGTAATATGGATTATACTAAAAGTGAAAAAGAAAGGAAATAGGGTAAATACCAAGGAGACAACATCCCATCTCCTGGTTAAAACGACCTAAAACAAAGCATCTAGGGGTCACCTTACGGTCTTCAACACAGTGAGGAACCTCACACCATATAGCTAGCCCAAAATGACCCAAAACAAGTAAAAAAGTGAATAAATCAATGGAAACAAATCAATATTCATCGAATAACCCGAATATCAACAAACTAAAATTTATAAGTGTTCATTATGCAAAATCTCTATTTGCATGTTCTATTTGGTTAATACGGACTAAATCATACATTTAAACTATCTATTCTCATGTTTCGTTAGTTAATTTAGATTAAAGCAAATGGGTCGCTTATTGGAAATTTTTTATTTCATGTTTTTGTTTTGTAATATGCTGTTGATATTCGAATCTAAAAACGTGATAGATTATTTCTGTTTTTTTATGTTGATATAGTACATATTTTAAATTGGTCTATTAAAAGGCTAATTAATTTTGACAAAGAAACATGAAAGAATTTCTATGATATGTATGTCTAGTACAAGGCATTGAATGCTATGTTTGTTAACCAATTAATATATAGTAATGAGCCAATTTCCTGCATGAAAAGAAAATAATTGGCAGCATTAAAACTGTAATATCACTATAGACACGTTGTTGTGTATAAATATAGCGAGACTTAATTCCAAAGGCACATACGTGTCAAAATGTATGTGTTCTAATAAAAGAGTTCTATTCCTTTCCGATATCGCTTACCACACACGTTTTGTTTACAAACCAATTTTTTTAGAGAAAAGAGAGCAATGACTCTCTAGATTGTTTTTGTTTTTTTTTTATCATTTTGACCGCAACCGCTATATTTACAACTTTTCTGGACTTGCATCTCGAATATAACGAAAATGATCATCTCGGTACTAAATTTCTTATCATGAACAGTAATATTCCAACTTATTCGAAATAAATGTTACAGCTTATATAAAACAAATAAATGAAATTCCGAAATCAACTAAGCGCATGTACAGACCTTTGCAGGATGGATGTGCCCCTAAGGTTTGATAAAAAAATCTTAAATTAAAATAATTTTCTAAATATAATCGGCTTTTGGGCCAACATCGAAATGCTTACTACTAGGTAGGCGAATATTCTTTGGGGCATCAATCCAGAATTTAAAATTGAAGAAAAATGTCATTGCTACATGCTCGACAGTAACGAATCAACTGTGAAATGCACTCATAAGCTTAGGAGGTAGGTATATTGCTACTCAGAAA
>MJUU01042113.1:23704-39465 GCA_002080025.1 Modiolus philippinarum | reverse complement strand
GTATCATCCTCCCGCTTATATGACGACTAACTATAGCTTTTGTGTGACCAGATTGTCTAAAATGTCAAAGCCATAATATTGTCTAAACATTGAATATTTTCACGCAGGTGAAATGTTTTTTGTCGTTCGATGTACAAACCTTGTCTCATGATGCAGGTAAAATGTTTTTGTCACTCGATGCAAAAATCACGCCGAAAAGGCAAAACTTAAACAAAACCAAAACCGTCTTCAATAAATTGGAAATTGGAATTGAATATTTATCAAATCTGGATATCGTCCAATAAATTTCTTGAGAAAAACTATTAATTTGTATTTATCGAAGCCCTGATTTTAAAGTTTACGAATTAAACATCTGTGTCGTTGCAAAAAATCTTGATAGTGACTTCATGCTCTGGCGTAACGGGTTAATTGAGAAATATATTCTCCAAATAATTTTGCCATGTATTTATAAGGATTTTGTCCCCTGTATATTTACTCCATATCCCTTTATTTGTTCATTAAAGCGTGTAAGTACAAGAATATCCTTTGTTGAATTTATTTGTAAGTACAACAGTTAAGCACCGAACATCATTTAATTTGATGAAGATCGCTTACTAGATACAAGTTTGATTTGAACGGATTGTAGAAATTGTTATACGCACAAAATTAATTTTGAGGTGTTTGTGGGAATCCATAGTAAATGAAAATCTGTCTTCACTTGTATACTTGGTATTAAACTTCGTTTGCAGAATTTATATTAATTGCTGGAGTTATAAAAAAAAGACTTTCAAAAATAGTTTTTTTTCATAGAAAAACATTTAATCGTTCCACACCAAATAATGTACAGTACTGGGGGTAAACAATGTTCTTACTACATGCTTTAACGTCGGTGGGTAGGTAAAACAAGCTATTATTTTCATTTATCTAAAATATTTCTTTTTTGAGTTTCGGCAATTTATAGTGAACAGTTTTTGTATCATCAGGATCTGTTTAAGGATTAGATAAGTAACATGTACCATGGATTTTTAATTGGTTTTGTCTAAAGGTTAGATAATGACATGAACCAATCACCTACTTAACCATAAATGCCTCAATGACCATTTAACGGGGTGCTGAATATAAGGAACGACATGCTTTCCCTTCCGAAGCACCTAATGTAACTGTTTGTGAAAGTTCACACTGTAAGTAATTTAGTTTTTTGTGTTGTATTTGTATTGTTCGTGTGTTTTGTGGGTTGGTAGTGTCGTAAGTCTCCCGTCTTCTGTTGTTGTCGTTTTTGCCAAGTGATATAAATATGTAATCTTGTGTTATGTTCCTTCGGTATTCTACTGTTTTCCAACATTTTGTTATTGAGCTTTGAACGCGAAATAGATACTAACGGCAAGGCGAAGAAGGTTTTTATCACTAGTGTGATGCATGCTCTATGATTTTACTACATCTTGAAATGAAATGTAACTGCTAATCCATTCATGGTATGTATTGATGAATGAAATGTATCTTAATATATTGACTCCTCTGGGGTAATTTTATAATCTTCTTGTTTAATAACATATTTCATTTAAGAACAAGGTAAAGTAAATATCATTATTAAGCGATCGTAAAATTATACAACATTTTTAAGATGTCATAAACATTCAGGTGCAGCTATTTCAGTAACTACAATGCTTTATGCAATGCAATAAAAAGTCCAATAAAACCTGTTCTTTGGAATATGGGAAATACATTATGTCTGCAACATGTTAAATAATAACTAGGCCGTTTTGTTCTATATTCATTAATGATTTGATAACATTTTTTATGATCTTCATTGACGTCTTTAGAAAATCACATTTTTCATGACATGAATATCTATGTCAAGGAAAAGGTTATTTTTTTGGCGAAGTCGATGAATAATATTGACACTTAAAAGAAGCACAATTCGCGAAAAAAACTTAAACTACCTAGTATGCAATAAAAACAGTTATAGACATTATTTATCTAATGAAACGTCAAGTTTAAACCGGTTTTGACCCGTTAGATAAATTTTCATATTCAACGTATGTTGAATAAAGCCCCGTGCTATTTCTCGCCAAATCTTTTCGATATACAATTCTCGGTGTTTATCAATAATTTTATCATTAGAGAAAAAGATTTCTTCACTTTATCCCGATTATTGCCATAATTTATCCACTCTCGATAGTTAAAAATTTTTGAAATGCTCGCAAGCCTTGCAATTAAAATTTGAAAATTAAGCTATCTCTAGTGGATCTAAAATATGGTAATGATCGGGATCTTGTGTTTAATCTATATTTTTTCTTGTTCGTGCTGTAATTATATATATGCCTAAGTTTTTCTTTTCTGTGCTGTTTTGCCAGTTTGTGTTTCCTATGTTGTCATTATCTTTGGACTGTTTTAGACTGAGGTTCGGTTTCATTTACTTTACATTATCATTGACTTTAATCGAGCTAAACCACCGTACACAAGAAAATTAAATGTACGCTTTTTATGCCCCGGATCTTTTGTCTGTCTATCTTTATGTATGTATATATGTCTGTCCGCAACTTTAACCTGGCTCATAACTTTTTGATACAGATGTAATAAGCCCTTCATATTTGGTATGTGTATTGATGATGTAAAGCTTAACACCATTATGCAAATTTCACTAAGGTCATGACAAAGGTCAAGGCCACAGGTCAAAATGTCAAAATCTAAATTTTGCTATAGCCCTTTAATTACAATTGCTATAGGATTGATATTTTACAAATGAATAGATCTAATAAAGCTTAGTACAAATCACCAAAAGAAATTCGTATCAGATCAAAGGACAAGGTCACTGAGTACAAATTTGAAAATTTTGACATTGCTTATATCTTTAAAACATTGCTTATATCTTTGATAGCAAAAACTTTAACATTGCTGATATCTTTTCAACCAGATGTGATAGGACCTTCATATTTGGCTTGTGTATTGATCATATGAAGCTGAACATCATTATGCTGTCAAAGATCAAGGTCACAAGGTCACAGAGGTCAAAATCTAGTTCGTAAATTACAAGTGCTAGAGACTTGCTATTCTATATGTGAATAGATCTAATGGAGCTTAGTACAAATCTACTAAAAATTTGGTCAGGTAAAAGGTCAAGGTCACTGAGTGCAAATTATATTGATCATGTAAAGCTGAACACCATCATGCAGTTTTCATTAATTTCAGGTCAAAGGTAAAGGTAACAGAGGTCAAGATCTAGATTTCGCTTTTAGGTCGTAAATTACGATTGCAAGAGCTTTGATATTTTATTTGTGAATAGATCTAATGAAGCTTGGTAAAAATATCTACCAAGTTTAATTTCTAGTGTATATTGCATTTTTTAGCATTAATTTTGTATTGTAGACACGGCTGATACCGGGGGCATAATGTTTCACAAACACATCTTGTATTATTTATAATTATTATTTTTTGATCGCGTGATCACAATGTCTCTATCTGAAATTAAAATTTTGAAAGAAAATTACAATCCGTTATTAGAAACACCGATCACGTAACAAAGACAAACAAAAATCAACACAAACCTTAGAAAAAGTACTCCCCACCTGACAAAACTTTTTTGACCTTTTTGTTTACAAGAATCGCATGGATAATGTGGTTTAAATTCAAATAACTGTATTAAGCTGCAAATAGTACCACGTATGAATTAACGTACAGACTCTGTTTTGTATAAACGAAATGCATTACCTTTACAAATTATACTAACTTGTTTGACATCTAGATGAGGTCAATAGGTTGAATAGAAGAAAGAAGGGAAACGGGGAATGTGTCAAAGAGACAACGACCCAAAGGGGAGTAATAACAACTCAAAGCACCATAAGATCTTCAATGAACGGTGAGGAAAGCCCACACCCAACGGCTGACATAAGGTAAACTAAATAGAAAACAGACAAGACACACAAAACTTAATAAATTTCCTTACTTAGGACAGGAGCAATGCCCACATTAGTAGATTTGTATGCATGTATATCTTCAAGTATTTCTATTACCAAGTAAAATGCACTACAGTATAGGAATTCTATGTTGTGTGGTGTTGTTTCTGATGTTAGTTTGTTGAATTCTCTTTTATGCAAATGATAATATAACATGAAAAGCGTTGATGATTTTCGTTGTCTAACGTATACGTTTGTATTAACACCAGATGTGATGTTTCTTAACTGCTATGAATAATTTTATGAATTTATCTCACATTTTTCTAATAATTAACATCTTATAGTAACTAAAAGCACAACTGAACTGTCATTTCACGTATACGGTTTAATACAGTAATTTTTGTGTTATATTTTACATATCTTTTAATGGACTTGTAATATCATTCTTAAAGCTCATTCAAATCAGATAATTACTCTTAACACATCTCAGTTACATTTGACGTAGACTTAACAGGTTTAATAGTGTTCTTAAACTTCTTATCTTAGTCATACGGAATTGTTAAAATCACGCCATTTTAACGTCAAAAAAGCGATTATAATTATTAAATGGCATTAGATAACAAAAAATATATGAATTCTAAATGACGGTGTAATACATCAGAAGTCCCATCTTGTTCAACACGAAGCTGACACTGTACAACCAATGCGTTTCTCATTGTATCATAAAAGAAGATAAAACAAGACTTAGGCACAGTATTTGCCATTAGAGGTTTACAGTACATATTACAACTTGAATTACACTGCAACGACAGATAATACAATTAATAAATATCAGTCAATATGAATAAATGCTTCATCAATTCATGGATTCAAAGCAAGTATAAGGAAATAGACATTCATGCAAATGAAAACAATAAAAGTGTTCATATAATATGAAAATTCAAGTCGATCTCCCCTTCTTAACACGAGTCGAGATATGCTTATTCATTGTTAATGGTTTTCTCTTTATAAAATGCCCTTTCAAATCGGGAATGTGACAGCCTTCGTAAACTGCTCTATGTTTGAAAAGGTTGCCCCAATGGTAACTTCAAGATGAAAAACAGAAGTAAAAGCATTTGCCATTTTTGTAGAACTTTGTCTCATGTGCATTTATTCCATATCTTTTCATTGCTTACATTAGATTTGGCCTTCATCCAATTGATTTCTTACTAGTTTCTCCCTCGGAATATGCCCCGGGCTTTTATTTTCGTTTATTTAGCTTAGGTAAGGTTTGTAGCATCGCCATATTTGGTTTGCCCACACCGTTAATACTATTTTGATATTTCCATGTCTTTAAAATAATTCTTACTTTGACTTGTCTCTTCAATATTTGTTCGCTGATGTAAATTTACATTACAGAAATCCTTTAGATTCTGAAACTTAACTCACTGAATGACAATAGCAAATCGCCTAAACATAAACCGTTACGATGAAAAGGTTTATGTGACAGAAATGTCGATTTGGAAATAAAAACATTCATTGATATAAGGTGTTTTATTCCATCCATTTATCTTTTATCTTGGCTTATGCCGTATGCTTCTTTTATGTTTATATTTAAGAAATCTATCAATAAATCTTCAGACAATATGAGGAATGTTGAAAAACAAATGCATCATTCTATAATCGATATGAAAATTTCACAGGCATCAATATAAATAAGTATATGTAAATGTTAGTTCTATATTGAAAATATATATACTCAATATTATATTTACTGCTCGCTACAAATTGTCAACTCATAATAATAACAATATAGTCCATTCATAATAGTAATAAAAATAAAAATTATTTAAGATAACATTAAAAATACTGCATTAAACCTATAAGTAAAAAACGGATATGCCAAAAGAGTTTTTTTTTATATTTACTGTGTTCACCTTTTGTGTTTCTCCATACACACTTAAGCAAACGAATGTCGAAGCTAAAAGAAATGAAATTCCATAAACACGGCAATCCAGAAGAAACATAAATCGATTTATCGAGACAACACATAAATACAAAAACTAACAACTGGCAAAAAATGAAATTTTGATTGAGTTTTCACATACACGATGCACCATGACTGTCGGTCAAGAAATGTCACAATAGTGTATGAAATAGTACCTGCAAGATACAAAATGTATAAAGAATTAAAAAGACAATTGTTCAGAGAACAATTGCAAGGTCTTTCACCAGTTTTCACCACGATTACATGTTAGAGTTTGTTTTTGTTTTCTATTTTGGTCAAAAAAGTTCCGTAAACAACAGTTTTTTGCCCAACCATAAATATAGACCATAATCAAAAGAGTATTTTTGCAACATAATGTTTTCATAAATCTTTAATGGTTTCTGAGATATCGCGATAACAAAATTAAAATGGCAGCCATTTTCAAAATGGCGGACGAAAGAAAATTTTTTGACCATCCATAAATGTAGATCTTAATGAGAGGAGTATTTTTGCAACACAATGTTTTCATAAACGTATTATCGTTTCCGAGATATCGGGATAACAAAATTCGATTCGCGGCCATTTTCAAAATGGCGGACAAAATTTTTTTTTTGACCAACCATAAATGAAGATCTTTATGAGAGGAGTATTTTTGCAACACAATGTTTTCATAAATTTTTTATCGTTTCCGAGATATTGTGATAACAAAATTTCGAATGGCGGGCCATTTTGAAAATGGCAAACGAAAAATTTCTTTTTGACAAACCAGAAATGTAGATCTTTTTGAGAGGAGTATTTTTGCAACACAATGTTTTCATAAATTTTTTATTGTTTCTGAGATATTGCGATAACAAAATTTAGAATTGCGGCCGAAAATGTTTTTTTGAACTACCAGAATGCAGATCTTCATGAGAGGTGTATTTTTGCAACACAATGTTTTCATAAATTTTTAATCTTTTCCGAGATATCGCGATAACAAAATTTAGAATGGCGGCCATTTTTAAAAATGGCGGACGAAAAATTTTTTTGACCACATTTTTATTATCAAGACTACATGTATAAAAGCTACCTGGAAACCAAATTTCATCCAAATCCGACAACTTTGAGAAATTAACATATTTCGGGGTCAAAAACGCGTAACCGGGGTCGCGACCCAAAAATTTTTTTTTGCGTGACAATTAATCATGAGGATTAGTACAATATTTTGCTTACCTCAGTTTTTTTATATTGGTTACGGTTTATGAGCAAACATGATAACGAGATAAACCGTATTTGGGGAGATAACTCTGTTACTAAAAATAGAATCGGTTTACAGGGTGACCTGAGTCGAGCCCGGCCAATGCTTGTTAAGTGTACAAAGTTTGGTTATGATTGGTCAAAGCACTATTGCGCCCTTAAGTATAATCCTTACCTTATATGTAATCCGATTACACTTAAGGTTAAGGACCACCCTCAAATGTAATCCCGGTTACATTTACGGTTGCAGGACCTCCCTTAATTGTAACCGATTACAATTAAGGGAGATAGTGCACATATGCCTGCAGTACCTACCGTAATTGTAATCCCTCGGAATAAGTTTACAATTTGCAGCACATATAAGTTCCGCAATAGCATGATAATGAGTCAATATTTGTTTTAGTAGCCATCGTTACCATGGAAACAACAAAGGGCGGAGAAAAAGTGCTCAGAATTTTTTCAAAATATTATACAAAAGAAATGTAAAAAATGTTCTAAGGCTTTCAATTCCCTAAAACGGAAAAGTACACCGAATTGTATGAAAATGATAGATATTCTGACTTTTAAACAATATTTTTAACCAGACTCAAGCTAGCGACCAATTTTTGGGGTTTATCTAAAAACCAAAAATTGAAGGCATACCGAAAAGAACCATAACGCATATTATTTCTAGCGATCAATTGCTAGCAACCAAAGTTTTTTTATTCTAAAAATACCATAATTGCTAGCGCTTTCATAAATAAGTAGCTAAGAATCGCTTGAAAATGTACAGACAGGATGTTAAAGATTTGTATACACTATTCTAAGGGTTAAAATTTTCTTAATGACAACCATTGTAATTGAATCGAAAAATGAGAGACGGAAGGATCTTTTTCGGGGACTCCATGAGTAGTTGTTCTATTCAACGGGCTGATTCGGTTTTAACCCGTAACAATACCCATGATAAACGGAATAGGAATCTTCATTTTTCGGGATCAGGATTAAGTTATTTATTTACTGGGAAAATCGGAATTTTGTCATTATTTTCACGTGAATCCGAGATCAACCCTCCTCCCTCTCTAAAGGAACGGGAAGATAAAAAAAACAGTCAGGATAAACATTTACAGGAAAGGTGACCAGGATGGGTTGTCTTATGTCAGCTCGAATCACAAAATCACTATCTGCATGCAACTCCCTTCGGCTTACTCCTTCATTCTAAGAACAATCAAGACAGCAACAAAATAAATACTTTCATTTATCGAGTCAGACTGTTTCTCGTCGATACTGGGATTTGTACGGAAATACCTGATGCTTCCTTGCCAAATCCTGCAGAGAGTTTCGTGTATGATGCTACTGTTGTTCAATATTGGGGACGATGCTACATCTTTACAAATCTTTTTAAATGCAGTTTTGTCAGTGACATAAATTCCAGAGATTCGAAGCTACGGGAAGTATCGTGATATATCGTGTCTACCTCGACGCTATCATTATTAGCGCAAAATTCAAATCGTATAAGACTAGAATTCAAATCTCTCACTATTTCCACGTATCGTCAATGAACTTAATATATTTGTATATCTCAGAAACTTGCCCAAACGGATCACAAACTGGATTTCACTGATGAAGTTGTTTTATTTGCTTCCCACTGACTGCAAATTCACAACAAGTGTGGACCCAAATAGATGTCTTGCCTGTCGGCACATGGATCGGTGGGAAATTGTTAAGACAAATTGCAAAGGAAATCAGAAATTTACTACACAAATTAACCTAAATTACACCAATTTCACTTATTTACAAATGTATCAGAGAAACTTAAAGTGTTTGATATTTAGACTGTGAAATTGAGGGCAAAAGTCTAATACCAGACTGACATAAACTACCCAAACCAAGTGACATACAAAATATTATTGATCTACCACTGATAAATGTCGAGAAATGGATCTAATCTAAATGTACTACTTAAGACCAACCTGCATACCTAATATTATTGACCTAGCACTTGTTTTAATTGAGAAATTGGTCAAATCACAGAAGGTTAACCTGGTCACTAGATCGTGAAATTGATGTCAAGGACTAATGTCATATGCCAAACTATTGTTGAGAAAGTGATCTAATCAGAAAAATCTGAACATGGTCAGTAGACTGTGAAAGTGAGGTCAAGGGCAAAAGTAACATATTAGACTGACATGTACTAGACATGACCGAGCTACATACCAAATATCATTGATCTACCACTAATAGTTGTTGAGAAATGTATAGAATCAGAGAAATTTAATCTGGTCAATAGAATATGTAACCGAGGTCAAGTACAAAAGTCATATAACAGACTCACATGAACTACCCAATGAACTATCCTTAGTTATTGAGGAATTGGTGTAATCTGAAAAAACTTAAGCTGCTCACTAGACCATGAAATTAAAGTCAAGGTCACATAATTTTGTGTCCATCAGGTAGCACTAAATAAGTACTGCCACTGTACCAAATAAGATGTTCCTAGATAAAAGGGTTTTCAATCTATCCTGTATTTAGTAAAAGTTAACGACGCCACCGCCACCGCTGTCGTCATACTTTGAACGACTATTGCCACTTTCGGGGACTTTTTGTCGCGGGCGAGACAAACACAATATGGCGAATGACGCCTCTCGCTACAATCTCGTGACGTCATGTAGCCAAAGTATGGAAAATGACTTTCCTTATGATATACTAGGAGCTCCAAGTCTTTTGATTTTTTTCTCTGCATGGTTTTGTTTAATCCTTTTACCATTCAATACGTAATTTTATAAGTAGTGGTCTACCTGCATTGGCTCTTTATCTCTTTGACTTTGTTGATTTAGGTCAGGTAAAGGGATAGTGAAAAAGGGTTATAGTTGTTATTGATACATTTACGGTATTACATTTAAGGGTTGATGTTGAACCTGCGTTCACTCCAGGTATTTTGTGGAGTCCGTGATTTTCATCTTGCTTTATTAGTTTTGCATGTATGTTTTGTGCTTCGTGTGTCTGTCGTTATTACTGGGTCCATTCGTGTCTATGTCCATCGACTATCCGTTTTGGCTGACACTTCGGTTTCCTCTCGACTTATTTAGATATTGTTGAACGTCTACTAATTAGCAATATTTTAGCTATATCAAGACGAGAACAAATTTGTAAATAAATAATCAATTGGGGTTGGGGAACAGGAAATTTATATTGCCACAAAAAAGTACGGTGACATCGAAACTTGCAACCGATCACCTACGGACCACTCAAAAGAGTTTACATAGCTTGCTGCAGGGGTTCTATAACGTGTAGGTAGCATTGCATTGTTACAACACGAGGAGTTTGCATTCCATCCGAAAGATGGTTAGGTACTCATTCATCCCGCACAACCACGAACATTTAGTTTTGGAGCGGTTGTACCCAACAGCCTAGGATACTGCGTCCTATTTCTATATTCCAGGGATCCATCGCGGTCAGCCCTACTTAGGAGGGGTCAACTTCCAATATCAAGTTATTTTCGTGATTTCTGGTATTTCAAAATTCCAACTGTAGTCACTTGTCCATAATTATAGATTTCCAATAGTAATTCTAAGCACTTTTTCTCCGTCCTTTTTTTCCATGGTAACGATTGCTACTTAAAACAAATATGACTCGTAATCAAGCTATGGCAAACACGTATTCTTATCTTATATGTGCTGCAAATTGTAAACTAATTCCGAGGGATTACAATTATGGTAGGTACTGTAGGCATAAGGGAGGTCCTGCAACCGTAAATGTAACCGGGGTTACATTTTAGGGTGGTCCTTAACCTTAAGTGTAATCGGATTACATTTAAGGTAAGGATAACACTTAAGGGCTCAACAAAGCACTTTGCCAACATTGATGGCAGAGGAAAATAATAATAATAATAATAATAATAATCAAACGAAATACAATAAGGTCTTTCCACTGTAGTGGGAAAGACCTTAATAATGCAATGCAACCAAACATGTTGCTGTAAATGTTTCCAAAAGGATTGGTCCATCTCTCTCACATGTTATCATTTGTGACTCACATTTACAATGTTGAGCCCCACAGAAGAATTCCTAACACAGTAACAGTTTTGAAAATGAAAATACAACAAATGTCAAGAAGGTAACGTTGGCTACACGTCACATCTGTAGGAAACGTAGACTGATACATCACTTCTAAAGGTTTACACGAATCAAAAACTCGGATGAGTGCCAGACAGAAAAATCTCTTACACCCAAGGGTAAAATTTCAAGTACACGAACGAAGCATGCTGAGTGCGAGACGCTTGAAATCTTACAAGAGGGTATCTGAGATTTTTATGTCTGTCACTCTCATTGGTTTTTCATTAATCCGCCCTGCAGCATCCAAAAATACAACAAATCTCCATCGAAACGCTATTGTTGACAGTGAATTATTTTCCCTTTTCCCGACGCCATAATGCATGGAGCACGCGCCCGAGTCCTAGTACATTAGATTTACTCATTTATGGAGTGTTTTCGTTCAATTTTTGTCAATCAAAGCCAATCGAATAGCTAGGGCCTTATGGAACTTACTATGAGGTGAGTGTTACTCTTTGTTGAAGGCCTTATGGTGACTTCAAGATGAAGAACAACAATGAACCGTTGTTCCATTTGCTTAATCTTACGATGTATTTATAGGGACTTTGTTCCATGTACATTTACTCCGTTTCCATTTATTTGGTCATTTAAGATAAAATTGGTCTTTCATACAGAGTTGAGTCTGTAAAAGGATTCCCCATGCGTTAGATGTATGCTCTTTTTATTTTGTCAGTTATTGTGTACTTGTTTATGTGAGAATTTCTCATTTTAATGCATTATCAAAATTCAACATCTGGCTTTCGCGTTTTGTATATGTTGTATTGTCTAACAATCCATTTTCCGGCAACGGATGACAGTGTTTATGAAATCAATTTTGCCGATTTGTTATGCTTCTTGACGACCCCGCTGCAATGGCAAAACGGATACATGGATGATACGTGGATGTAGCATTGTTCAACATTTAGCAAGTGAACTCCGCTCAAACTAGTGCTATGGGCGGTTTTTAACTTACTATGAGGTAGGAGTGTTGGTCTTTGTTGAATGCCTTATGGTGACTTTAAGATGAAGAACAATTATGAAAGCGTTGTTCCATTTGCATAATCTTACCATGTACATGTATTTATATGGATTTTGGACCACGTCCATTTATTCCATATCCCTTTCTTTTTTCATCGTAATAACAATGAAAGGATATGGAGTAAATGCAAATTAGACAAAGTCTCTATAAATACATGGTAAAACTATGCAACGGAACAAGGCTTTTATAGTTGTTCTTCATCTTGAAGTCACCAGGAGGCCTTCAACAATAAGCTTTAGTCATACCTCATATAATAAGAAGACTTGGCATAATAAAATCATGAGACGCGGGCACAATAAACAGGCGGTAAGAATAACAATATCGTATACCAATAATCACATATTAAGGTACGTTATACAACCGTGTTACATCTGAAAGCAACGTGTACCCATTTTCATATCAGAAGGAAACGTATACCGACACATATTATCTTAAGGTAATATTTACCCACATATCGCACATGAAGGTAATATATACCCACACATCACATTTGAATGTAATGTATACCTACAAATCATATCTAAAGGTACCTTATACCTACACATCACATCTGAAGGTAACGTATACCCACATTTCACATCTACATATGACGTATAACGATACATCACGTTTGAAGGTAACGAATACTCACACATTTTAACATCACATTTTAAGATCGTCTTCATTCGGGATGCTGTATCTGAATGGAAAACAGTACAGCATTTTACAAGGCTAATTACAGTTCCTAAAACTTATTGAGAGGAGTTGACAAGTGACGGATTGAAGCATTAAAATTCTATTCTGACGCCGGAATGAACTGTTCTGCTGGTCCTCCCTCTTTAGTTGTGCCATCCTTCCCTTTTTCCATTTTTGTTCCTCAAAAGTTTAGTTTTAAAATACCTAAAACAAAAACATAGAATACAAAAGATACACCTACAACACAGCCACATCCCATAATGGACCAAGGAACTGCAAAAGAAAAATACACAAAAAAACCAAAGACAAACGTTAATAACTAAGGACAGCCGGACTTTGTACCGGCACTAACAAAAGCTAGCGGTAGGGTCAAACCGCTTAATTGGTATCCAAGCCTTTCCTATCTCTGTCCCGTTTCCATATAGTAGAATTAACATACCAATAAAACCAAAACCAGGCCGACTACTAACTCCTTGACCACAATCTTGAAAGGAAAAGGGACAAAACGTAATTTTTAAAAATGGGTCAAAGACTGCTCGCCACTGAACGGCCGGCTAGCTCAAGGAGCCTAGTCTACTGGTAAAACACTGTCGCACAAAGGAAAAAAAAAACAAACTAAAAACTCACAGATGAGTTTGTAATAGTATCATCATGTATTTCAGCAGATATCGGCAGTATCAGGGATAGACTGAAAGCTGATAGTAGTAACGCATTTTAATGTCAATGACAAACGAGGATGTTGACCTTGTTGGAATAAAGAAACTTTTTATTCTTAAAATAAAACAAATAATTATGAATGCGCTAAATAGTAATTTCATTATATCAGTATAATTTCCTTTACTAAAATGTATATTTTTTATTTCAACTTTGGAAATTGCTCTGAAAATAAGAAACTGAGATTTCAATCAAACATTATGAAAAATACATTAAGGAATTGTAGTTATTTTGGATATTAAGTACCAGTAATAGAAACAATTTCACAATTTATTTAACAAACAAAATGCCCATTAAGATTTTCTAAATTAATCAGAGCTAGCTGATTCATTTAGGAATACCATCCCTTATAGTGATATATCTGTTGTAAATGGCAACTGCTGAAAAGATTTGTGATGGAAGATTTGTCAGACAAAAACCAGACTGATCTTTTAAGTCATTGTTTAATCATCCTGAAAGAGTTGTTTAAAAATCAATTTATCATTCATTTGCAGACACATATTCCATAAGAATTTACGTTGTATTAGACTGGTTTACGTTTGAAGAGGCGACATCGGCATGTTATTTCTCAATTCATATTTCACCATTTGTAGATAGATGGTGGAGTATTACAGTTAATATAAATGAATGAATCTTCTTTTAGACTATACCTTGGCCAATTTAAGAAATATTTTTCTATGAGCAAACTCCATGGATTAGTTTTAGACTGGGGTTTTAGAAGTTTAGAGTTAAGAAGTCATTTTGTAAGGGAAAAGTTCGGAACCTTGGATCAATGCAAGATTCTAGTAGCAGCAACAGGTGAATTACAATTGAAGTGTAAACAAAAATAACAAAGACATAAATACCTCAAGCATAGTGCAAAATTTAACTCCCTGACACTAAAAAAGATAGTTCAGTGGATTTTTTATGCTTTCCTTTCTATTATTGCAGTCATCGAATTAGATATATCTGTTTTGATACTTTGATAAAAAAGCTTCAATCGTATTCTTTTTTTACACGTAAGTAAATAATAAAATACCAAAGTTACTGTTAGTTTATTTGATGCATATGCGCATTTCGACAACTTATGTCTGACCAGTTCAGATCAAACCAAAAATTTGGAAGCCCATTAACCGGAAAACATGTTAAAGCTGATAGAGAACAAATGACCAAAAGTATCTTAAACAACGGCATTAGAATACCGAAGGAACAAAGCACAAGATTACATAAATCAAAGTCTAGAGACAAGGCAAAAGCAAGAACACCAAAAGACGGAAGACCAAAGACACTACACATGCCCACAAAACACACAACCACTACATATACAACACAAAAAACTTAAGCACTTACAGTGTAAAATCTCAAAAAAAAGAGAGTGACATCAGGTGTTCCGGAAGGGTCAGCATGTCCTGCTCTGTAAATAGAAAAGCCAAAATTCAGCTAAGGACCGAGCTATGCATGAGGGAAATACTCTATAGTGTTAAACAAAATTTTGTAAAATTAAGATATTGAACGTTAAAATACAAGCAGTTTCCGGGTCAGAACCGAAGTTATGACTATTGGGTTGGTGAATACCCTCGGGGACTAATAGTCCACCAGCAGAGACATCGACCCAGTGGTAATAAATAACAAAAGCTACTGTTGATATATTTTCTGGATATCTCATCTTGAATGTTAGATATTAGACCATTTTTATGCGATGACATAGCAACCAAAGACAGCTTAACAAATAAGGCTACTGAAACTGTAACAATGTAATTGGCCTTCAACAAAAAAAACATTTTTCATCCTGTCACATAGCCATTTCATAATGCTAGGTTTACATCGCCGATCACACCAACTCGATCAACTCGACCATGCTGTTTTATCCCGATCAGCGTCATGAAATTCATTTTCCACTCATTGTCCACTTAGTCATTCCAAGATCTTCTACTCTGAAACTTCTTTGCCAATTGGTCAAAATTGGAAGTACATTTTTTTTGTCTTAATCCATGGCTGGTCTCCACTTGAGACAGTATCTTGCGGATTCTCATCATATGAAAGATAATCATCAACCAAACTTGATCACAATAGTCAGTGGAGTCTTTTGGATGGTTCCTTTAAAAACTGGTGAGGAACTGGTGAGACACTGATGCTCTTGAAAGCCTCATGTTGTGATATTGTGAAAAGATGACATGCTGTCGGTTTAAATCGAGTAAAGGTCTTGAGTGGTC